>CM054058.1:25724908-25888173 GCA_028641055.1 Alopecurus myosuroides
AAAGTCATCAATCTGAGCAAGAATCTCTTGTTAGTGGTGTCGAGAAGCCTTTGTTAGTGGTGTCGAGGAGATCAACAATTTGGCCGAAGACTCGATAAATCTGACTTCTCCCCTCCCTCGTGTTCGTGGGCGGATTGCGAGGGCGCAATCCCCTTGTTAGTGGTGTCGGCTGTAACACCCGGGGTTTTTCCCCCAAATTAGTTTTGCTTGTTTTGTTTTGCATCATCATGCATCATGGCATCATGCATCCATAGCACCTTTGTTTGTAAACCAACTCAAAAATTCAATCCAACTTAAAAATTCACCCAAATTTCAATCAAATACAAATCTTCACCAGCATTTAAAAATTTCAAAACCTAAAAGCGGTGCAACTGGGCATTTGCAATAATGAACCCATAAAAAATTATCCCCATAATTTTTGGAACCCCAAAACCCTTCTATCTCTCTCTCTTATTCATCTTCTACAAAAAAGAGAAATAAATAAAAGAAAAAGAAAGGGAGTGAGGAGGCAGCCGAACTGGGCCAACAAGGCCCAGTCGGCCACCTACAACTCGAGCGCCCCAGCCCACCTCCCTTCCTCTCCTACCTCCGTACGGCCATGACGCCAGCACAGAGGAAAAGCACGCAGCACCACAGATCCCCTCCTCACCTGCTCCACCTCACCTTTCCCCTCCCTTAAAGCCACCCCTCTGCCTCTCCTCAACCCTAGCCTCTCTTCCTCCCAGACGCCGCCATCTCCTTCCCTCTCCTCCCTCCTCTGTATTCTTCCAACCTCCCCCTCCATGGCCGGTAGTTCGAGGTTAGAGTGCGGTAACTGTGGGCGTCTTCGAGGGCTCCTCTCGGCGGGAATGGAACCAGGAGGGTTCCACCCCCACCTTTGCTGAAGACGGCGCGGACGGAGGTGGGCCGCAACGACGACGCCGACGAGCTCTCCTTCCGGCGAGCTACTGACCAGTCCGTGTCTCCGTCAGGCTCGGGAGCCCCCTTCGCACATCGGCCCTCCTCGAACCCCTCGGTGAGCCCCCACGACCCCCCTCTTCCCTCGCACGCACGCTGCACCCCCTAGCCCGCACAGCAGCGCAGCATCGCTGCAGATCGCCGCCGTTCCCGTTCAGTCACCGTCCTGTTATCTGAATCTTGCGGTGTTCAAAGTTCAGTTAACCGCGTTGTGATGCATCTTATTCCATCGAATCTGTATACCATCACGAGTAGCACAGCAGCCCAATGGCTAAGCCACCCGCGCGCACACCCTGGAGTCCCGAGTTCGATCCCTCACCCGCACAGAATAAAACCCACCTTTTTTTTCTTTCTGAAATTTTGTTCTGAAAAAGAAAACAGAATTGCAGTTTCAAATCTTAACTTGTAAATTCCACCAAATATTCATACATGCTCCAATTTTGGTGATTCAAATTTCTACACACTCACAGTGAGGAGCACTTTCTGTTAATGTCAAGTTTGCAATATGTTTCTGTTAACAATTTTGCACTAAATAATTAAATACAGAAATGGCTATTAAAAGTTGAAACTTTGGAAATTCATAACTTGAATTATGTTCACCCAAATTGAGCAAACTTGGGCTCTAAATTTTTTTCTTAACAAACTCTACACATTGGTATTTTATTTGGTCACAATTGAATTAAATTTGAACATGTTTCCTTCTGTTTACTAAAAGGGGCAGAATAAAATACTTATGAAGAATTGCATAATAAATTCAATAATGATCCAAAAATTATGTTTAATAGCTTAAAATATTCAGTGAAACATTTGCTACATGTTTTCAACCTTTTCAATGCAATTTGTTTACTGTTTTTCCTAATTAAAAGTGGTGCAATAATTCAATGCTTTAATTACACCTTTTTAATTGCAAAATTCATAACTTGGGCAATTCAAATCCAATTCCAACATGTAAAATATGTTTTCCATGCAAAATTGAATAAGCTTTCCAAATATAAACTTTGTTTTATATTTTGAATAAATTAAATTGCTGAGAACAACTATTTTTTAATTAATGCATTTAAAATTGTCAATTTAATAACTTGCTCATCTAAAATCCAAATTCAACAAATGAAATATGTATTCCATCTAAAATTGTGTGTTCTTTCCAAAACTAAATTTGGTTATCTGTTTTGAACATTTAAAATTGGTGAAAACAACAAATGTTTGTTTAAACCATTTAAACTGCCAAAGTTCATAACTTAACAAATAAAATTCCAAACTTGGTAAACAACATATCAAACTGAAGCTATTGTTGTTTTCTTATTGTTTTCATCATCCATGCATCATTCTAATCAACTTTCACTTGATGGTTATTTGTAGATCATTTAATTCAACATTAATTCCTGGGCTTTTCCATATGCAATCCAAATTGCATATGGGCCCATTTAAATATGTTTACCATGTCAACTAGTTTATCTTTGATGCATCCTTAAACTTGTCATGCATCCATATCTTGATCATGCTGGATCTTTTGCCGTAGAAGTAATTGTTGCATCCGGTGTTTGTTCTAGTTCGTTGCTTCTTCGCGGATAGGACGTGAGATGATGTGAGCAACGACAAGTTCGGATGTACCTCTACTTGCTGGATTCCAGGCAAGTATACTCACTTGCTACCTATGGCTGCCTTTCATCACTTGTTACCGATTCTTTCCGTTGCCTTTATTCTAGCCTTATGATTCGATGCTTGTGTCTCGATCCTATCATATGTTTACCTTGCAGCCATGATATAGCCTTCCTTCCACTTCCTATTAATTGTTGTTTGTTTACCTTGTTGGCCCTCGTGTCATAGTTGCATGCTTAGGTTTGTTTGCGCTCGAGTCATGTTGTCCTTTGTCCTATCATCTGTTTAGTCGATAGTTGGGTTTCAATTCAATCAACAACATGTTAATGTTTTGGGTAATAATAATTTGATGATAAGGCACCGGCAGGAGGCCCGGCGTGGTTTTGAGGCCTGCTAGTGTCGACCCTAATTAGGAAAAGGGTCTTGTCCTCCGATCCATGATGAGCGCACTAACCGCATGTGGGAAGCGAGTATGGGCGCCCCCCGCAATTCTGATTCGATTCGCATCTCGTCCAAATCGCCACACTTAGTTCGGGCTTTCCATTTGATGCATGCATATGCAGGTGCGAGCCCTTGGCGCCAGGGTGGAACTTTTGTAGTCGGCATTTAGGGCGGCGTGGTCTTCCAGTGCTATGAGGGTCCCCCTTTTCTTCGTGGGGGCTCGATTAGCCGCGCACGCACAACACGTGGTTCTTTGGGCTTGATGCGAAGAAGAGTTGGGTTGTGTTGAGTGGCCTGCTTGGTGGGTTTGCTCCCCGCCTGGCGGGTCATTCTTACGTGTACGGCCAAATTGGTGCATCCCTGCAGGGTTAAATCTTCTCGAGAAGCCGTGTTGTCCGCGGTTATGGATGACTTGGTGAAAGTGCTGGCTAACAAGTACTCAGACAACTTACACTTAACGATGATAACTTGACTAGTAATATAGATTACCTCCACCATAAAAATGAATGTCACCTTAATCAACCGTGTGAGTTTCCTTGGGTTGCTTCCTTAGTAGGGGTTAACATTGGATGGGTATTGTTTGGAGAGTAGTTGTAGTTGGTTCTGATACGCTATCTTATCCCTTTCTTTTAGCCAGATGTTGTAGCACGTCTCTGTAGTTAGTTAGTGCAGCCCGTTGCCGCTTCTTTGCAATAATCCCTTCCTTCCGTTGTACCCAAAGTATTTGTATCTTGTGATGATTGGTTACGCTGGTATCTTGTGAGTATGGGTTATCCACTTGCCAGTACTTAACCGTACTGACCCACGAATCCATGTCGTGGCTGCATATTCCACATTGCAGTCAACAGGTTTGAAGTCTGACGACGTTAGCTTGGGAATCCCTCCGGCTTGGCCTGGGCAGGGATTGGACGCCATCGGTTATCTTCAGGACTCTTAGTCCAATTTGTATCTTGTCCGTAGTTGGACGCTATGTTGTTTCTTTCGCTGTTATTTGGATCTTTGTATTGTATCAGTTGTATCCTTGACTCGTTTGAGTCGTCTTGTATACACATCTTCTGTTGTTGTTGTGGATTATTCGTGAACTGTTGTAATGTTATCACAAGTGGCAACCTGGAATCGGTTATTATGCGGATTTTGGCGGGAATGCTGAAATCTGCATAGTGCCCGATCTCGGGGCGTCACAAATGGTATCAGAGGCTGGTTTCCGATTCCCGATATTGTTTCGATACGAATGGTTATCGAAGCAACGGGTCCGCAAAGCCTGTAGGATAACCTCGCTAACGGTCGTGTTTCTAGAGTGTCAAAAACTATTTGTGCAAAGCCTGTTTTGGAAACCTCTCGATAGGATTCTTGTTTATTCCTTTCCTCTATTCTACTTCTCCTCCTACCTTATTTGTTTTCGACTCTCCTCTCTTATCTATCTTTCAAAGTTTTAGGATCCTACATGGGTGGATGTTTTCTGAGCCGTTAACCCAATAGGTTCGATCATCGGAAGATTCCTGGTGGGAGAAGATCGTCATCAATCCGAGCAAGAATCTCTTGTTAGTGGTGTCGAGAAGCCTTTGTTAGTGGTGTCGAGGAGATCAACAATTTGGCCGAAGACTCGATAAATCTGACTTCTCCCCTCCCTCGTGTTCGTGGGCGGATTGCGAGGGCGCAATCCCCTTGTTAGTGGTGTCGGCTGTAACACCCGGGGTTTTCCCCCCAAATTAGTTTTGCTTGTTTTGTTTTGCATCATGGCATCATGCATCCATAGCACCTTTGTTTGTAAACCAACTCAAAAATTCAATCCAACTTAAAAATTCACCCAAATTTCAATCAAATACAAATCTTCACCAACATTTAAAAATTTCAAAACCTAAAAGCGGTGCAACTGGGCATTTGCAATAATGAACCCATAAAAAATTATCCCCATAATTTTTGGAACCCCAAAACCCTTCTATCTCTCTCTCTTATTCATCTTCTACAAAAAAAAGAGAAATAAATAAAAGAAAAAGAAAGGGAGTGAGGAGGCAGCCGAACTGGGCCAACAAGGCCCAGTCGGCCACCTACAACTTGAGCGCCCCAGCCCACCTCCCTTCCTCTCCTACCTCCGTACGGCCATGACGCCAGCACAGAGGAAAAGCACGCACCACCACCGATCCCCTCCTCACCTGCTCCACCTCACCTTTCCCCTCCCTTAAAGCCACCCCTCTGCCTCTCCTCAACCCTAGCCTCTCTTCCTCCCAGCCGCCGCCATCTCCTTCCCTCTCCTCCCTCCTCTGTATTCTTCCAACCTCCCCCTCCATGGCCGGTAGTTCGAGGTTAGAGTGCGGTAACTGTGGGCGTCTTCGAGGGCTCCTCTCGGCGGGAATGGAACCAGGAGGGTTCCACCCCCACCTTTGCTGAAGACGGCGCGGACGGAGGTGGGCCGCAACGACGACGCCGACGAGCTCTCCTTCCGGCGAGCTACTGACCAGTCCGTGTCTCCGTCAGGCTCGGGAGCCCCCTTCGCACGTCGGCCCTCCTCGAACCCCTCGGTGAGCCCCCACGACCCCCCTCTTCCCTCGCACGCACGCTGCACCCTCTAGCCCGCACAGCAGCGCAGCATCGCTGCAGATCGCCGCCGTTCCCGTTCAGTCACCGTCCTGTTATCTGAATCTTGCGGTGTTCAAAGTTCAGTTAACCGCGTTGTGATGCATCTTATTCCATCGAATCTGTATACCATCCCGAGTAGCACAGCAGCCCAATGGCTAAGCCACCCGCGCGCACACCCTGGAGTCCCGAGTTCGATCCCTCCCCCGCACAGAATAAAACCCACCTTTTTTTTCTTTCTGAAATTTTGTTCTGAAAAAGAAAACAGAATTGCAGTTTCAAATCTTAACTTGTAAATTCCACCAAATATTCATACATGCTCCAATTTTGGTGATTCAAATTTCTACACACTCACAGTGAGGAGCACTTTCTGTTAATGTCAAGTTTGCAATATGTTTCTGTTAACAATTTTGCACTAAATAATTAAATACAGAAATGGCTATTAAAAGTTGAAACTTTGGAAATTCATAACTTGAATTTTGTTCACCCAAATTGAGCAAACTTGGGCTCTAAAATTTTTTCTTAACAAACTCTACACATTGGTATTTTATTTGGTCACAATTGAATTAAATTTGAACATGTTTCCTTCTGTTTACTAAAAGGGGCAGAATAAAATACTTATGAAGAATTGCATAATAAATTCAATAATGATCCAAAAATTATGTTTAATAGCTTAAAATGTTCAGTGAAACATTTGCTACATGTTTTCAACCTTTTCAATGCAATTTGTTTACTGTTTTTCCTAATTAAAAGTGGTGCAATAATTCAATGCTTTAATTACACATTTTAAATTGCAAAATTCATAACTTGGGCAATTCAAATCCAATTCCAACATGTAAAATATGTTTTCCATGCAAAATTGAATAAGCTTTCCAAATATAAACTTTGTTTTATATTTTGAATAAATTAAATTGCTGAGAACAACTATTTTTTAATTAATGCATTTAAAATTGTCAATTTAATAACTTGCTCATCTAAAATCCAAATTCAACAAATGAAATATGTATTCCATCTAAAATTGTGTGTTCTTTCCAAAACTAAATTTGGTTATCTGTTTTGAACATTTAAAATTGGTGAAAACAACAAATGTTTGTTTAAACCATTTAAACTGCCAAAGTTCATAACTTAACAAATAAAATTCCAAACTTGGTAAACAACATATCAAACTGAAGCTATTGTTGTTTTCTTATTGTTTTCATCATCCATGCATCATTCTAATCAACTTTCACTTGATGGTTATTTGTAGATCATTTAATTCAACATTAATTCCTGGGCTTTTCCATATGCAATCCAAATTGCATATGGGCCCATTTAAATATGTTTACCATGTCAACTAGTTTATCTTTGATGCATCCTTAAACTTGTCATGCATCCATATCTTGATCATGCTGGATCTTTTGCCGTAGAAGTAATTGTTGCATCCGGTGTTTGTTCTAGTTCGTTGCTTCTTCGCGGATAGGACGTGAGATGATGTGAGCAACGACAAGTTCGGATGTACCTCTACTTGCTGGATTCCAGGCAAGTATACTCACTTGCTACCTATGGCTTCCTTTCATCACTTGTTACCGATTCTTTCCGTTGCCTTTATTCTAGCCTTATGATTCGATGCTTGTGTCTCGATCCTATCATATGTTTACCTTGCAGCCATGATATAGTCTTCCTTCCACTTCCTATTAATTGTTGTTTGTTTACCTTGTTGGCCCTCGTGTCATAGTTGCATGCTTAGGTTTGTTTGCGCTCGAGTCATGTTGTCCTTTGTCCTATCATCTGTTTAGTCGATAGTTGGGTTTCAATTCAATCAACAACATGTTAATGTTTTGGGTAATAATAATTTGATGATAAGGCACCGGCAGGAGGCCCGGCGTGGTTTTGAGGCCTGCTAGTGTCGACCCTAATTAGGAAAAGGGTCTTGTCCTCCGATCCATGATGAGCGCACTAACCGCATGTGGGAAGCGAGTATGGGCGCCCCCCGCAATTCTGATTCGATTCGCATCTCGTCCAAATCGCCACACTTAGTTCGGGCTTTCCATTTGATGCATGCATATGCAGGTGCGAGCCCTTGGCGCCAGGGTGGAACTTTTGTAGTCGGCATTTAGGGCGGCGTGGTCTTCCAGTGCTATGAGGGTCCCCCTTTTCTTCGTGGGGGCTCGATTAGCCGCGCACGCACAGCACGTGGTTCTTTGGGCTTGATGCGAAGAAGAGTTGGGTTGTGTTGAGTGGCCTGCTTGGTGGGTTTGCTCCCCGCCTGGCGGGTCATTCTTACGTGTACGGCCAAATTGGTGCATCCCTGCAGGGTTAAATCTTCTCGAGAAGCCGTGTTGTCCGCGGTTATGGATGACTTGGTGAAAGTGCTGGCTAACAAGTACTCAGACAACTTACACTTAACGATGATAACTTGACTAGTAATATAGATTACCTCCACCATAAAAATGAATGTCACCTTAATCAACCGTGTGAGTTTCCTTGGGTTGCTTCCTTAGTAGGGGTTAACATTGGATGGGTATTGTTTGGAGAGTAGTTGTAGTTGGTTCTGATACGCTATCTTATCCCTTTCTTTTAGCCGGATGTTGTAGCACGTCTCTGTAGTTAGTTAGTGCAGCCCGTTGCCGCTTCTTTGCAATAATCCCTTCCTTCCGTTGTACCCAAAGTATTTGTATCTTGTGATGATTGGTTACGCTGGTATCTTGTGAGTATGGGTTATCCACTTGCCAGTACTTAACCGTACTGACCCACGAATCCATTTCGTGGCTGCATATTCCACATTGCAGTCAACAGGTTTGAAGTCTGACGAGGTTAGCTTGGGAATCCCTCCGGCTTGGCCTGGGCAGGGATTGGACGCCATCGGTTATCTTCAGGACTCTTAGTCCAATTTGTATCTTGTCTGTAGTCGGACGCTATGTTGTTTCTTCCGCTGTTATTTGGATCTTTGTATTGTATCAGTTGTATCCTTGACTCGTTTGAGTCGTCTTGTATACACATCTTCTGTTGTTGTTGTGGATTATTCGTGAACTGTTGTAATGTTATCACAAGTGGCAACCTGGAATCGGTTATTATGCGGATTTTGGCGGGAATGCTGAAATCTGCATAGTGCCCGATCTCGGGGCGTCACAAATGGTATCAGAGCCTGGTTTCCGATTCCCGATATTGTTTCGATACGAATGGTTATCGAAGCAACGGGTCCGCAAAGCCTGTAGGATAACCTCGCTAACGGTCGTGTTTCTAGAGTGTCAAAAACTATTTGTGCAAAGCCTGTTTTGGAAACCTCTCGATAGGATTCTTGTTTATTCCTTTCCTCTATTCTACTTCTCCTCCTACCTTATTTGTTTTCGACTCTCCTCTCTTATCTATCTTTCAAAGTTTTAGGATCCTACATGGGTGGATGTTTTCTGAGCCGTTAACCCAATAGGTTCGATCATCGGAAGATTCCTGGTGGGAGAAGATCGACATCAATCCGAGCAAGAATCTCTTGTTAGTGGTGTCGAGAAGCCTTTGTTAGTGGTGTCGAGGAGATCAACAATTTGGCCGAAGACTCGATAAATCTGACTTCTCCCCTCCCTCGTGTTCGTGGGCGGATTGCAAGGGCGCAATCCCCTTGTTAGTGGTGTCGGCTGTAACACCCGGGGTTTTTCCCCCAAATTAGTTTTGCTTGTTTTGTTTTGCATCATCATGCATCATGGCATCATGCATCCATAGCACCTTTGTTTGTAAACCAACTCAAAAATTCAATCCAACTTAAAAATTCACCCAAATTTCAATCAAATACAAATCTTCACCAACATTTAAAATTTTCAAAACCTAAAAGCGGTGCAACTGGGCATTTGCAATAATGAACCCATAAAAAATTATCCCCATAATTTTTGGAACCCCAAAACCCTTCTATCTCTCTCTCTTATTCATCTTCTACAAAAAAAAGAGAAATAAATAAAAGAAAAAGAAAGGGAGTGAGGAGGCAGCGAACTGGGCCAACAAGGCCCAGTCGGCCACCTACAACTCGAGCGCCCCATCCCACCTCCCTTCCTCTCCCTACCTCCGTACGGCCATGACGCCAGCACAGAGGAAAAGCAACGCACCCCACCCCGATCCCCTCCTCGCCTGCTCCACCTCACCTTTCCCCTCCCTTTTAAGCCCACCCCTCTGCCTCTCCTCAACCCTAGCCTCCTCTTCCTCCCAGCCGCTGCCATCTCCTTCCCTCTCCTCCCTCCTCTGTATTCTTCCAACCTCCCCCTCATGGCCGGTAGTTCGAGGTTAGAGTGCGGTAACATGTGGGCGTCTTCGAGGGCTCCTCTCGGCGGGAATGGAACAGGAGGGTTCACTCCCACTCCTTTGCTGAAGACGGCGCCGGGACGGAGGTGGGCCGCAACGACGACGCCGACGAGCTCTCCTTCCGGCGAGCTACTGACCTGTCCGTGTCTCCGTCAGGCTCGGGAGCCCCCTTCGCAAGTCGGCCCTCCTCGAACCCCTCGGTGAGCCCCCACGACCCCCCTCTTCCCCTCGCACGCACGCTGCAACCCCCTAGTCCGCACAGCAGCGCAGCATCGCTGCAGATCGCCGCCGTTCCCGTTCAGTCACCGTCCTGTTATCTGAATCTTGCGGTGTTCAAAGTTCAGTTAAACCGCGTTGTGATGCATCTTATTCCATCGAATCTGTATACCATCACGAGTAGCACAGCAGCCCAGTGGCTAAGCCACCCGCGCGCACACCCCTGGAGTCCCGAGTTCGATCCCTCCCCCGCACAGAATAAACCCACCTTTTTTTCTTTCTGAAATTTTGTTCTGAAAAGAAAACAAGATTGCAGTTTCAAATCTTAAACTTGTAATTCCACCAAATATTCATACATGCTCCAATTTTGGTGATTCAAATTTCTACACACTCACAGTGAGGAGCACTTTCTGTTAATGTCAAGTTTGCAATATGTTTCTGTTAACAATTTTGCACTAAATAATTAAAATACAGAAATGGCTATTAAAAGTTGAAACTTTGGAAATTCATAACTTGAGCTTCTGTTCACCCAAATTGAGAAAACTTGGCTCTAAAAATTTGTCTTAACAAACTCTACACATTGGTATTTTATTTGGTCACAATTGAATTAAATTTGAACATGTTTCCTTCTGTTTACTAAAAGGGCAGAATAAAATACTTTATGAAGAATTGCATAATAAATTCAATAATGATCAAAAATTATGTTTAATAGCTTAAAATGTTCAGTGAAACATTTGCTACATGTTTTCAACCTTTTAAATGCCATTTTTTTTACTGTTTTTCCTAATTAAAAGTGGTGCAATAATTCAATGCTTTAATTACACCTTTTTAAATTGCAAAATTCATAACTTGGGCAATTCAAATCCAATTCCAACATGTAAAATATGTTTTCCATGCAAAATTGAATAAGCTTTCCAAATATAACTTTGTTTTATATTTTGAATAAATTAAATTGCTGAGAACAACTATTTTTTAATTAATGCATTTAAAATTGTCAATTTAATAACTTGTTCATCTAAATCCAAATTCAACAAATGAAATATGTATTCCATCTAAAATTGTGTGTTCTTTCCAAAACTAAATTTGGTTATCTGTTTTGAACATTTAAAATTGGTGAAAACAACAAATGTTTGTTTAAAACCATTTAAACTGCCAAAGTTCAAAACTTAACAAATAAAATTCCAAACTTGGTAAACAACATATCAAACTGAAGCTATTGTTGTTTTCTTATTGTTTTCATCATCCATGCATCATTCTAATCAACTTTCACTTGATGGTTATTTGTAGATCATTTAATTCAACATTAATTCCTGGGCTTTTCCATATGCAATCCAAATTGCATATGGGCCCATTTAAATATGTTTACCATGTCAACTAGTTTATCTTTGATGCATCCTTAAACTTGTCATGCATCCATATCTTGATCATGCTGGATCTTTTGTCGTAGAAGTAATTGTTGCATCCGGTGTTTGTTCTAGTTCGTTGCTTCTTCGCGGATAGGACGTGAGATGATGTGAGCAACGACAAGTTCAGATGTACCTCTACTTGCTGGATTCCAGGCAAGTATACTCACTTGCTACCTATGGCTTCCTTTCATCACTTGTTACCGATTCTTTCCGTTGCCTTTATTCTAGCCTTATGATTCGATGCTTGTGTCTCGATCCTATTATATGTTTACCTTGCAGCCATGATATAGTCTTCCTTCCACTTCCTATTAATTGTTGTTTGTTTACCTTGTTGGCCCTCGTGTCATAGTTGCATGCTTAGGTTTGTTTGCGCTCGAGTCATGTTGTCCTTTGTCCTATCATCTGTTTAGTCGATAGTTGGGTTTCAATTCAATCAACAACATGTTAATGTTTTGGGTAATAATAATTTGATGATAAGGCACCGGCAGGAGGCCCCGGCGTGGTTTTGAGGCCTGCTAGTGTCGACCCTAATTAGGAAAAGGGTCTTGTCCTCCGATCCATGATGAGCGCACTAACCGCATGTGGGAAGCGAGTATGGGCGCCCCCCGCAATTCTGATTCGATTCGCATCTCGTCCAAATCGCCACACTTAGTTCGGGCTTTCCATTTGATGCATGCATATGCAGGTGCGAGCCCTTGGCGCCAGGGTGGAACTTTTGTAGTCGGCATTTAGGGCGGCGTGGTCTTCCAGTGCTATGAGGGTCCCCCTTTTCTTCGTGGGGGCTCGATTAGCCGCGCACGCACAGCACGTGGTTCTTTGGGCTTGATGCGAAGAAGAGTTGGGTTGTGTTGAGTGGCCTGCTTGGTGGGTTTGCTCCCCGCCTGGCGGGTCATTCTTACGTGTACGGCCAAATTGGTGCATCCCTGCAGGGTTAAATCTTCTCGAGAAGCCGTGTTGTCCGCGGTTATGGATGACTTGGTGAAAGTGCTGGCTAACAAGTACTCAGACAACTTACACTTAACGATGATAACTTGACTAGTAATATAGATTACCTCCACCATAAAAATGAATGTCACCTTAATCAACCGTGTGAGTTTCCTTGGGTTGCTTCCTTAGTAGGGGTTAACATTGGATGGGTATTGTTTGGAGAGTAGTTGTAGTTGGTTCTGATACGCTATCTTATCCCTTTCTTTTAGCCGGATGTTGTAGCACGTCTCTGTAGTTAGTTAGTGCAGCCCGTTGCCGCTTCTTTGCAATAATCCCTTCCTTCCGTTGTACCCAAAGTATTTGTATCTTGTGATGATTGGTTACGCTGGTATCTTGTGAGTATGGGTTATCCACTTGCCAGTACTTAACCGTACTGACCCACGAATCCATTTCGTGGCTGCATATTCCACATTGCAGTCAACAGGTTTGAAGTCTGACGAGGTTAGCTTGGGAATCCCTCCGGCTTGGCCTGGGCAGGGATTGGATGCCATCGGTTATCTTCAGGACTCTTAGTCCAATTTGTATCTTGTCTGTAGTCGGACGCTATGTTGTTTCTTCCGCTGTTATTTGGATCTTTGTATTGTATCAGTTGTATCCTTGACTCGTTTGAGTCGTCTTGTATACACATCTTCTGTTGTTGTTGTGGATTATTCGTGAACTGTTGTAATGTTATCACAAGTGGCAACCTGGAATCGGTTATTATGCGGATTTTGGCGGGAATGCTGAAATCTGCATAGTGCCCGATCTCGGGGCGTCACAAATGGTATCAGAGCCTGGTTTCCGATTCCCGATATTGTTTCGATACGAATGGTTATCGAAGCAACGGGTCCGCAAAGCCTGTAGGATAACCTCGCTAACGGTCGTGTTTCTAGAGTGTCAAAAACTATTTGTGCAAAGCCTGTTTTGGAAACCTCTCGATAGGATTCTTGTTTATTCCTTTCCTCTATTCTACTTCTCCTCCTACCTTATTTGTTTTCGACTCTCCTCTCTTATCTATCTTTCAAAGTTTTAGGATCCTACATGGGTGGATGTTTTCTGAGCCGTTAACCCAATAGGTTCGATCATCGGAAGATTCCTGGTGGGAGAAGATCGTCATCAATCCGAGCAAGAATCTCTTGTTAGTGGTGTCGAGAAGCCTTTGTTAGTGGTGTCGAGGAGATCAACAATTTGGCCGAAGACTCGATAAATCTGACTTCTCCCCTCCCTCGTGTTCGTGGGCGGATTGCGAGGGCGCAATCCCCTTGTTAGTGGTGTCGGCTGTAACACCCGGGGTTTTTCCCCCAAATTAGTTTTGCTTGTTTTGTTTTGCATCATCATGCATCATGGCATCATGCATCCATAGCACCTTTGTTTGTAAACCAACTCAAAAATTCAATCCAACTTAAAAATTCACCCAAATTTCAATCAAATACAAATCTTCACCAACATTTAAAATTTTCAAAACCTAAAAGCGGTGCAACTGGGCATTTGCAATAATGAACCCATAAAAATTTATCCCCATAATTTTTGGAACCCCAAAACCCTTCTATCTCTCTCTCTTATTCATCTTCTACAAAAAAAAAGAGAAATAAATAAAAGAAAAAGAAAGGGAGTGAGGAGGCAGCCGAACTGGGCCAACAAGGCCCAGTCGGCC
This sequence comes from Alopecurus myosuroides, assembly GCA_028641055.1. Lineage (NCBI taxonomy): Eukaryota > Viridiplantae > Streptophyta > Magnoliopsida > Poales > Poaceae > Alopecurus > Alopecurus myosuroides. Next base: position 25,738,985 of record CM054058.1, read on the forward strand.
ACCTACAACTCGAGCGCCCCATCCCACCTCCCTTCCTCTCCTACCTCCGTACGGCCATGACGCCAGCACAGAGGAAAAGCACGCACCACCACCGATCCCCTCCTCGCCTGCTCCACCTCACCTTTCCCCTCCCTTAAAGCCACCCCTCTGCCTCTCCTCAACCCTAGCCTCTCTTCCTCCCAGCCGCCGCCATCTCCTTCCCTCTCCTCCCTCCTCTGTATTCTTCCAACCTCCCCCTCCATGGCCGGTAGTTCGAGGTTAGAGTGCGGTAACTGTGGGCGTCTTCGAGGGCTCCTCTCGGCGGGAATGGAACCAGGAGGGTTCCACTCCCACCTTTGCTGAAGACGGCGCGGACGGAGGTGGGCCGCAACGACGACGCCGACGAGCTCTCCTTCCGGCGAGCTACTGACCAGTCCGTGTCTCCGTCAGGCTCGGGAGCCCCCTTCGCACGTCGGCCCTCCTCGAACCCCTCGGTGAGCCCCCACGACCCCCCTCTTCCCTCGCACGCACGCTGCACCCCCTAGTCCGCACAGCAGCGCAGCATCGCTGCAGATCGCCGCCGTTCCCGTTCAGTCACCGTCCTGTTATCTGAATCTTGCGGTGTTCAAAGTTCAGTTAACCGCGTTGTGATGCATCTTATTCCATCGAATCTGTATACCATCACGAGTAGCACAGCAGCCCAGTGGCTAAGCCACCCGCGCGCACACCCTGGAGTCCCGAGTTCGATCCCTCCCCCGCACAGAATAAAACCCACCTTTTTTTTCTTTCTGAAATTTTGTTCTGAAAAAGAAAACAGAATTGCAGTTTCAAATCTTAACTTGTAAATTCCACCAAATATTCATACATGCTCCAATTTTGGTGATTCAAATTTCTACACACTCACAGTGAGGAGCACTTTCTGTTAATGTCAAGTTTGCAATATGTTTCTGTTAACAATTTTGCACTAAATAATTAAATACAGAAATGGCTATTAAAAGTTGAAACTTTGGAAATTCATAACTTGAGTTTTGTTCACCCAAATTGAGAAAACTTGGGCTCTAAAAATTTGTCTTAACAAACTCTACACATTGGTATTTTATTTGGTCACAATTGAATTAAATTTGAACATGTTTCCTTTTGTTTACTAAAAGGGGCAGAATAAAATACTTATGAATAATTGCATAATAAATTCAATAATGATCCAAAAATTATGTTTAATAGCTTAAAATGTTCAGTGAAACATTTGTTACATGTTTTCAACCTTTTAAATGCAATTTTTTTACTGTTTTTCCTAATTAAAAGTGGTGCAATAATTCAATGCTTTAATTACACCTTTTAAATTGCAAAATTCATAACTTGGGCAATTCAAATCCAATTCCAACATGTAAAATATGTTTTCCATGCAAAATTGAATAAGCTTTCCAAATATAAACTTTGTTTTATATTTTGAATAAATTAAATTGCTGAGAACAACTATTTTTTAATTAATGCATTTAAAATTGTCAATTTAATAACTTGTTCATCTAAAATCCAAATTCAACAAATGAAATATGTATTCCATCTAAAATTGTGTGTTCTTTCCAAAACTAAATTTGGTTATCTGTTTTGAACATTTAAAATTGGTGAAAACAACAAATGTTTGTTTAAACCATTTAAACTGCCAAAGTTCATAACTTAACAAATAAAATTCCAAACTTGGTAAACAACATATCAAACTGAAGCTATTGTTGTTTTCTTATTGTTTTCATCATCCATGCATCATTCTAATCAACTTTCACTTGATGGTTATTTGTAGATCATTTAATTCAACATTAATTCCTGGGCTTTTCCATATGCAATCCAAATTGCATATGGGCCCATTTAAATATGTTTACCATGTCAACTAGTTTATCTTTGATGCATCCTTAAACTTGTCATGCATCCATATCTTGATCATGCTGGATCTTTTGTCGTAGAAGTAATTGTTGCATCCGGTGTTTGTTCTAGTTCGTTGCTTCTTCGCGGATAGGACGTGAGATGATGTGAGCAACGACAAGTTCGGATGTACCTCTACTTGCTGGATTCCAGGCAAGTATACTCACTTGCTACCTATGGCTTCCTTTCATCACTTGTTACCGATTCTTTCCGTTGCCTTTATTCTAGCCTTATGATTCGATGCTTGTGTCTCGATCCTATCATATGTTTACCTTGCATCCATGATATAGTCTTCCTTCCACTTCCTATTAATTGTTGTTTGTTTACCTTGTTGGCCCTCGTGTCATAGTTGCATGCTTAGGTTTGTTTGCGCTCGAGTCATGTTGTCCTTTGTCCTATCATCTGTTTAGTCGATAGTTGGGTTTCAATTCAATCAACAACATGTTAATGTTTTGGGTAATAATAATTTGATGATAAGGCACCGGCAGGAGGCCCGGCGTGGTTTTGAGGCCTGCTAGTGTCGACCCTAATTAGGAAAAGGGTCTTGTCCTCCGATCCATGATGAGCGCACTAACCGCATGTGGGAAGCGAGTATGGGCGCCCCCCGCAATTCTGATTCGATTCGCATCTCGTCCAAATCGCCACACTTAGTTCGGGCTTTCCATTTGATGCATGCATATGCAGGTGCGAGCCCTTGGCGCCAGGGTGGAACTTTTGTAGTCGCATTTAGGGCGGCGTGGTCTTCCAGTGCTATGAGGGTCCCCCTTTTCTTCGTGGGGGCTCGATTAGCCGCGCACGCACATCACGTGGTTCTTTGGGCTTGATGCGAAGAAGAGTTGGGTTGTGTTGAGTGGCCTGCTTGGTGGGTTTGCTCCCCGCCTGGCGGGTCATTCTTACGTGTACGGCCAAATTGGTGCATCCCTGCAGGGTTAAATCTTCTCGAGAAGCCGTGTTGTCCGCGGTTATGGATGACTTGGTGAAAGTGCTGGCTAACAAGTACTCAGACAACTTACACTTAACGATGATAACTTGACTAGTAATATAGATTACCTCCACCATAAAAATGAATGTCACCTTAATAAACCGTGTGAGTTTCCTTGGGTTGCTTCCTTAGTAGGGGTTAATATTGGATGGGTATTGTTTGGAGAGTAGTTGTAGTTGGTTCTGATACGCTATCTTATCCCTTTCTTTTAGCCGGATGTTGTAGCACGTCTCTGTAGTTAGTTAGTGCAGCCCGTTGCCGCTTCTTTGCAATAATCCCTTCCTTCCGTTGTACCCAAAGTATTTGTATCTTGTGATGATTGGTTACGCTGGTATCTTGTGAGTATGGGTTATCCACTTGCCAGTACTTAACCGTATTGACCCACGAATCCATTTCGTGGCTGCATATTCCACATTGCAGTCAACAGGTTTAAAGTCTGACGAGGTTAGCTTGGGAATCCCTCCGGCTTGGCCTGGGCAGGGATTGGACGCCATCGGTTATCTTCAGGACTCTTAGTCCAATTTGTATCTTGTCTGTAGTCGGACGCTATGTTGTTTCTTCCGCTGTTATTTGGATCTTTGTATTGTATCAGTTGTATCCTTGACTCGTTTGAGTCGTCTTGTATACACATCTTCTGTTGTTGTTGTGGATTATTCGTGAACTGTTGTAATGTTATCACAAGTGGCAACCTGGAATCGGTTATTATGCGGATTTTGGCGGGAATGCTGAAATCTGCATAGTGCCCGATCTCGGGGCGTCACAAATGGTATCAGAGCCTGGTTTCCGATTCCCGATATTGTTTCGATACGAATGGTTATTGAAGCAACGGGTCCGCAAAGCCTGTAGGATAACCTCGCTAACGGTCGTGTTTCTAGAGTGTCAAAAACTATTTGTGCAAAGCCTGTTTTGGAAACCTCTCGATAGGATTCTTGTTTATTCCTTTCCTCTATTCTACTTCTCCTCCTACCTTATTTGTTTTCGACTCTCCTCTCTTATCTATCTTTCAAAGTTTTAGGATCCTACATGGGTGGATGTTTTCTGAGCCGTTAACCCAATAGGTTCGATCATCGGAAGATTCCTGGTGGGAGAAGATCGTCATCAATCCGAGCAAGAATCTCTTGTTAGTGGTGTCGAGAAGCCTTTGTTAGTGGTGTCGAGGAGATCAACAATTTGGCCGAAGACTCGATAAATCTGACTTCTCCCCTCCCTCGTGTTCGTGGGCGGATTGCGAGGGCGCAATCCCCTTGTTAGTGGTGTCGGCTGTAACACCCGGGGTTTTTCCCCCAAATTAGTTTTGCTTGTTTTGTTTTGCATCATCATGCATCATGGCATCATGCATCCATAGCACCTTTGTTTGTAAACCAACTCAAAAATTCAATCCAACTTAAAAATTCACCCAAATTTCAATCAAATACAAATCTTCACCAACATTTAAAATTTTCAAAACCTAAAAGCGGTGCAACTGGGCATTTGCAATAATGAACCCATAAAAAATTATCCCCATAATTTTTGGAACCCCAAAACCCTTCTATCTCTCTCTCTTATTCATCTTCTACAAAAAAAAAGAGAAATAAATAAAAGAAAAAGAAAGGGAGTGAGGAGGCAGCCGAACTGGGCCAACAAGGCCCAGTCGGCCACCTACAACTCGAGTGCCCCATCCCACCTCCCTTCCTCTCCTACCTCCGTACGGCCATGACGCCAGCACAGAGGAAAAGCACGCACCACCACCGATCCCCTCCTCGCCTGCTCCACCTCACCTTTCCCCTCCCTTAAAGCCACCCCTCTGCCTCTCCTCAACCCTAGCCTCTCTTCCTCCCAGCCGCCGCCATCTCCTTCCCTCTCCTCCCTCCTCTGTATTCTTCCAACCTCCCCCTCCATGGCCGGTAGTTCGAGGTTAGAGTGCGGTAACTGTGGGCGTCTTCGAGGGCTCCTCTCGGCGGGAATGGAACCAGGAGGGTTCCACTCCCACCTTTGCTGAAGACGGCGCGGACGGAGGTGGGACGCAACGACGACGCCGACAAGCTCTCCTTCCGGCGAGCTACTGACCAGTCCGTGTCTCCGTCAGGCTCGGGAGCCCCCTTCGCACGTCGGCCCTCCTCGAACCCCTCGGTGAGCCCCCACGACCCCCCTCTTCCCTCGCACGCACGCTGCACCCCCTAGTCCGCACAGCAGCGCAGCATCGCTGCAGATCGCCGCCGTTCCCGTTCAGTCACCGTCCTGTTATCTGAATCTTGCGGTGTTCAAAGTTCAGTTAACCGCGTTGTGATGCATCTTATTCCATCGAATCTGTATACCATCACGAGTAGCACAGCAGCCCAGTGGCTAAGCCACCCGCGCGCACACCCTGGAGTCCCGAGTTCGATCCCTCCCCCGCACAGAATAAAACCCACCTTTTTTTCTTTCTGAAATTTTGTTCTGAAAAAGAAAACAGAATTGCAGTTTCAAATCTTAACTTGTAAATTCCACCAAATATTCATACATGCTCCAATTTTGGTGATTCAAATTTCTACACACTCACAGTGAGGAGCACTTTCTGTTAATGTCAAGTTTGCAATATGTTTCTGTTAACAATTTTGCACTAAATAATTAAATACAGAAATGGCTATTAAAAGTTGAAACTTTGGAAATTCATAACTTGAGTTCTGTTCACCCAAATTGAGCAAACTTGGGCTCTAAAAATTTGTCTTAACAAACTCTACACATTGGTATTTTATTTGGTCACAATTGAATTAAATTTGAACATGTTTCCTTCTGTTTACTAAAAGGGGCAGAATAAAATACTTATGAAGAATTGCATAATAAATTCAATAATGATCCAAAAATTATGTTTAATAGCTTAAAATGTTCAGTGAAACATTTGCTACATGTTTTCAACCTTTTAAATGCAATTTTTTTTACTGTTTTTCCTAATTAAAAGTGGTGCAATAATTCAATGCTTTAATTACACCTTTTAAATTGCAAAATTCATAACTTGGGCAATTCAAATCCAATTCCAACATGTAAAATATGTTTTCCATGCAAAATTGAATAAGCTTTCCAAATATAAACTTTGTTTTCTATTTTGAATAAATTAAATTGCTGAGAACAACTATTTCTTAATTAATGCATTTAAAATTGTCAATTTAATAACTTGTTCATCTAAAATCCAAATTCAACAAATGAAATATGTATTCCATCTAAAATTGTGTGTTCTTTTCAAAAATAAATTTGGTTATCTGTTTTGAACATTTAAAATTGGTGAAAACAACAAATGTTTGTTTAAACCATTTAAACTGCCAAAGTTCATAACTTAACAAATAAAATTCCAAACTTGGTAAACAACATATCAAACTGAAGCTATTGTTGTTTTCTTATTGTTTTCATCATCCATGCATCATTCTAATCAACTTTCACTTGATGGTTATTTGTAGATCATTTAATTCAACATTAATTCCTGGGCTTTTCCATATGCAATCCAAATTGCATATGGGCCCATTTAAATATGTTTACCATGTCAACTAGTTTATCTTTGATGCATCCTTAAACTTGTCATGCATCCATATCTTGATCATGCTGGATCTTTTGCCGTAGAAGTAATTGTTGCATCCGGTGTTTGTTCTAGTTCGTTGCTTCTTCGCGGATAGGACGTGAGATGATGTGAGAAACGACAAGTTCGGATGTACCTCTACTTGCTGGATTCCAGGCAAGTATACTCAATTGCTACCTATGGCTGCCTTTCATCACTTGTTACCGATTCTTTCCGTTGTCTTTATTCTAGCCTTATGATTCGATGATTGTGTCTCGATCCTATCATATGTTTACCTTGCAGCCATGATATAGCCTTCCTTCCACTTCCTATTAACTGTTGTTTGTTTACCTTGTTGGCCCTCGTGTCATAGTTGCATGCTTAGGTTTGTTTGCGCTCGAGTCCTGTTGTCCTTTGTCCTATCATCTGTTTAGTCGATAGTTGGGTTTCAATTCAATCAACAACATGTTAATGTTTTGGGTAATAATAATTTGATGATAAGGCACCGGCAGGAGGCCCGGCGTGGTTTTGAGGCCTGCTAGTGTCGATCCTAATTAGGAAAAGGGTCTTGTCCTCCGATCCATGATGAGCGCACTAACCGCATGTGGGAAGCGAGTATGGGCGCCCCCCGCAATTCTGATTCGATTCGCATCTCGTCCAAATCGTCACACTTAGTTTGGGCTTTCCATTTGATGCATGCATATGCAGGTGCGAGCCCTTGGAGCCAGGGTGGAACTTTTGTAGTCGGAATTTAGGGCGGCGTGGTCTTCCAGTGCTATGAGGGTCCCCCTTTTCTTCGTGGGGGCTCGATTAGCCGCGCACGCACAGCACGTGGTTCTTTGGGCTTGATGCGAAGAAGAGTTGGGTTGTGTTGAGTGGCCTGCTTGGTGGGTTTGCTCCCCGCCTGGCGGGTCATTCTTACGTGTACAGCCAAATTGGTGCATCCCTGCAGGGTTAAATCTTCTCGAGAAGCCGTGTTGTCCGCGGTTATGGATGACTTGGTGAAAGTGCTGGCTAACAAGTACTCAGACAACTTACACTTAACGATGATAACTTGACTAGTAATATAGATTACCTCCACCATAAAAATGAATGTCACCTTAATCAACCGTGCGAGTTTCCTTGGGTTGCTTCCTTAGTAGGGGGTAACATTGGGTGGGTATTGTTTGGAGAGTAGTTGTAGTTGGTTCTGATACGCTATCTTATCCCTTTCTTTTAGCCGGATGTTGTAGCACGTCTCTGTAGTTAGTTAGTGCAGCCCGTTGCCGCTTCTTTGCAATAATCCCTTCCTTCCGTTGTACCCAAAGTATTTGTATCTTGTGATGATTGGTTACGCTGGTATCTTGTGAGTATGGGTTATCCACTTGCCAGTACTTAACCGTACTGACCCACGAATCCATTTCGTGGCTGCATATTCCACATTGCAGTCAACAGGTTTGAAGTCTGACGACGTTAGCTTGGGAATCCCTCCGGCTTGGCCTGGGCAGGGATTGGACGCCATCGGTTATCTTCAGGACTCTTAGTCCAATTTGTATCTTGTCTGTAGTCGGACGCTATGTTGTTTCTTCCGCTGTTATTTGGATCTTTGTATTGTATCAGTTGTATCCTTGACTCGTTTGAGTCGTCTTGTATACACATCTTCTGTTGTTGTTGTGGATTATTCGTGAACTGTTGTAATGTTATCACAAGTGGCAACCTGGAATCGGTTATTATGCGGATTTTGGCGGGAATGCTGAAATCTGCATAGTGCCCGATCTCGGGGCGTCACATAATAGCAATCTGAAATAAAAATGGAAGCAAGCAAACATGTAGGAGAACTGATTGTAAACGGTGTTTTAATGCTTGGAAACAAGGCCTAGGGATCATACTTTCACAAGTGGACACTCGCAACAATAATAACAGTATTGAATGCATAAATATAATCTCTTCACTACGCTACTCTGAACCACTCTCCGGTCAGATAACCAACACCAATGATTGCGTAGGGCTATAAAAGCACTCCTTATAGTTGATATTTCCCCATCTAGGTAATCCCCACGCTATCACCATGAGACCTAGATGGTTCCAAACAAACACCACAATTTCATAGGGTCATCCAACACAAAATATAAATATCATGCTAAACCACACGATGCACACACTGTCACCTTTACACCATGATCAAAGTGTCTATGGAGATCTCATAACAAAACCACTTGAGTAGCATGATGGATGAAGAGTAACATCTACTTATTCAACTAGATTACAAAGATCACTATCACATAAAGATCACACCATGAGAGAGAGAGAGAGAGATGAAATACACAGCTACCAGTAGAGCCCTCAGCCCCGGGGGAGAACTACTTCCTCCTCATCATGGGAGACATCAACGGCGATGAAGATGGCGATGGAGTCGATGGAGAGGGCTCCGAGGGGCACATCCCCGTCCCGGCAGGGTGCCGGAACAGAGATTTTTGTCCCCTGAAACTTGTCGGCGGTGACGACGGAGCTACATAACTTTTCGTGGAAGGGGGATGATATATTTAGGGTTTATGCCTCGGGGGGACTTTATAGGCGAAAGGGCGATGGCGGTGGGCGCCCGAGGGGCCCACACCACCAGCTGGCGCGGCCAGGGGGAGCCTCCACGAGCCTATGGTGTGGTGGCTCCAGGGCCCCCCTCCGGGTCTCCTTTGTACTATGTTGACGTGTCGGGAATTCTAAGACTTTTGGCTTTTGTTTCGTCCAATTCCGAGAATATTTCCAGAACAACTTTTCTGAAAAACAAAATAGCAGAAAACAAGAACTGGCTCTGTGGCATCTTATCAATTGGTTAGTCCATGAAAACGTCCAAAAAACAAAGGACAACATGTGAAAACATAAAAGTATTGGATAGAAAACAAAAATTATAGATACGTTTGAGACGTATCAAGGGAGATTCTTGTTTCCACTATGAGGTCATCTTGAAGGCGGTGACCAAACCTTACACGAGGTTGAGGCTATCTCTACAAGTCAAATGGAGGCTCTCAATGAAGCTTCTTGAAACAAGGTGGAAGCCCCAAGCCCTAACCGTCTAGGGTTCTCAATACAACCAAGAGGAACAATCTCTCCGGTTACCAAGCACCCAAGAGTAACAAGCTCACGAACTTCTTTTTCACGAATCCCGTGGGGAACTCAAACGATGCATCCAATGCAATAGAAAGAACACACAAAGTGGTCAAGTACTTATCTCCCAAATCCCACCAAAGAAACTAATTCTATGGAGGGAGGAAGAAGTAAGAACAAGGAAAACATCAAATGAATCCCTAGATGTAGATCTAATAGGTTCCCCTCACAAATAGGATGGATTGATTGGTGGAGTTGTAGATCTAGATCTCCTCTATCTTTTACTCAAGTGGGAGCAAGAATCATTGGAGGGAAAGAGAGATAGAAAGATTTTGGAGGTCAACAATGGAGGTCAAAACTTGCCAAAAAGTTGGGGAACCATTGGGGAAGAAGGCCCTTAAATAAGTCACACGAATATCCAACTCCTAGGAGCAAACACACGCAGGAGCGGTACTACCGCTCAAACCACCGGTACTACCACCAACGGGCTGAAAACTGCTCCAAGAAGTGGTACTACCGATGGAACCACCGGTACTACCGCCACTTACATGACGAAGGGGTATTTGGCGGTACCAGCACGTGTACTACCGCTGCTGGGAAACACTATAAAAATACCGGTACAAAAACGATCATAACTTTTGCATACAGACTATGTTTTCAATGTTCTTGGGCTCATTGAAATTGCAACAAAAAGCGCTACGATAATATGCATAGAAACATCATAGTAAAATATGAAGTATAAAACCAAATTATGAAAGGTTTTTCCTATCTATAAAGAACAACCGGTAGAAACCTCCAACATAAAAAAGGTGATAAGTTTTTCATACAAAATCCATATTTGATGAACTTGAGCTTGACATGAAGAAAATGACAAGATCTAAAACAAAAAATGGAAAAAACACAAATAAGAACCAAGAAATATGATGCAAACTATTCAAAGGTTTGACCTCTCTACAAAAGATACGATCAAGACACGCATTCAAGAGTCCCTCTTGATAGAACAATTATCTATTCTGTAACCCGGTCTCCTAACTACATCATGAGACTGGTAAAATATAAACCCTATATAAGTCATACCTTTGCGTTGCGCAATCCAATTGAGCTAGATGATGATGGTATTAATCACCTCAAGTTGGACTACCTTTCTCGATTGCGCTTTGCTTCGTCAAGACTTGTAAATTGCTTCCCCATAAGATAATATGGGAGAGATTCTAACATTACCATCTTCACTTGAACACAATCTCCATATGGGTGGAAAGATTCAAGCATATGAAATCTTCTTGACACTCATACTGAACTTGCACAACACACACTTGATGACGACCCCCACTTTTCGTCGTATTCCATGGGCTATATGAAATATCCATTTTGATGCAAGCCCATGGGAAGATACCTAACCCCACAAAGATGCTACACACATGTATCGTGGTTTAGTTCACAAATATGTATGGATAAATGCTTACCGTACCACGAGATCCCATGATCCCATTTGGTACATCATCTATCTCTATGTGTTGATCAATATTGAATCCATTCTTTGCATATATATACTTGATCAACCAAGTATCTTCTCTTTATTCGTGATGATGATGTCTTGAAGGTAAACATGAATGTTCACACTATCTCCCTATTCAGGACATGCTTGCAATATGATCAATAATAGCATGAAAATTCTTGGAGATCAAGTGGTGCCAATGGACAAACCTACAAGAATATGATCAATAAGGATTGTCATTAATTACCAAAACCACACATGGGGGCACCATGCACTTTCACCAGTCAAGGATGGAGGCAACCGTCTACAAAGGTTGAAACTAGGGCCAAGGGACCCACATGTCAGCAGCTTGATACGTCTTGGACGCATTTATAATTTTTGATGTTTCATGGTTGTTTTCTATATGTTGTTCAATGTTTTCCTACGTTTTCCGAGACTAACCCATTAACCTAGTGCCTATAGCCAGTTCATGTTTATTTGTCTGTCTGTTGCAGAAAAAAAAATGAAAGTTCTTAGAATGACCTGGAAATTTTTGAGAGATCTTTATTCACCCGAAGACTCTAGAAGCCATAAGGGAACCTAGAGATGGGCTCCAGGGATACCACGTGACCACCAGGCGCGTCCTACCCCCACCCGCATCGTGGGTTCGCCTAGGGCACTGCCTCTCATCGCCTCTTCGCCCATAAATCCCCCCTTGACCTAAAATGGAAGACCTCAGGAGGATTTTTCTGAAAACGCGTCCGAGCTCCACCACCATCCAAAACCCTAATTCGAGGGACATAATTCTCTGTATTGGCACTCTCCCGGGACAGGGAAAGTGCCCCATACCCCTTAATTGACATTGATGTCTCCCACGATGATGCTGGAGTAGTCCCTACGCGGGGCTGAGGGTTCCTCACCTCTCCGACGTAGACGTACTTTCCTTGAGAAGGAAATATGAGAAACATATCACTGTCTCCTTATTTATACTTGTGGCTTACCTTGTGCTTTATATATTGCTTCCGTTGCATGCCTTTATCGTTTCGCATAGGTTGTTCATCTGGTTGCACATCCAGAAAACCTTGTGATTTATCTTGTTTATCCCTCCTCTAGTGGCCATACTTGTACTTTCACATTCCTTTGTTTGGCTATTACTTTAAGAGACAACCTTCAAATATTAATCCCGTAAACCATGTTCGTATCTTACTTTATTTTTAGGCTCGAAAGCTATGATACATCTAGGAGACTTGAACTTTTTCTCATGCCTGCATCAGATATAGCTGAAGATGTGCCACTCCTCAAGATAATGACACACTCTATATGGAGGGAATGATTGCCTTGGATGTTAGTTTTTGTGAAGCACTAGTAAAGGCGAAAGGACAAACCATTGCACATGCCTACTTGAATGTAGCACATGGTGAATCTTGGCCTCCTTCTATGCTCAAAGAAGCTGAAGAAAATGAGGAAATTGAGAAGGTATTTGTGACCATTGGGAGTTGATATAAAAGGTAAGACAAGATGTTTGGGAGGAGTAAATCTTGTGAGTCCCTCGTTGCATTGGTACAACAAGCATAAAACATGAAGGAAGGACAAAAATGAAAGTGCTTGGAATGGCTTGGGAAAAAAGTGTGAAATTTAATCGGGCCAGCGTAATCCGAAATCCAAACTAGCATTTATAGTATATAGGTGGCACAATATGGACATGGATATAATACATATGTACCTTTCTTGAATGGTGTGGGATTTTAGCGCAATGGCGTGCTCCTTCCGTACACTCAAATGTCTGGTACACTAGCTATATATATGCACATTTTCTCACCTACATCAACTTACATGTGGCCCCCTTCGTCACTTTCGTGGGTGAATGGAGACCGATGGACGCGACATGTATAGGAATAATGGGCTCCAAGCCCAGATTGGCATAAACACATTCCTACCTTCGTCTCCACTAGCCTGTTGGACCACCCCTCCCCGTCACGACTACTGTGAGGAGGCTACAAATACGGTGGAGGAGGAAAGAAATGAAGAAGACCGTCTCAAATAAGAAATCCTTCCCCACTCCTATTCCCCCACACAAACCCTAGACTCCCTTCTGATCTCATCGCCGCCGTCATAGGAGATGCAAAACACCCCCTTTGGCGATGATGGCGTATGTTTTCTATATCACACGACCGAAGGTCATACTTCTCCGCCGTCAATCCAGATCCACTCGAGGAGGGCCAATCAATTAGTATGAATCCCATGTCAGGTTTGAAGGTAAATTTGCAGCGGTCATACCGACGAATATGGGAACTCATACCTTTCCTTTTTGTTTTGATGTTAATCGTAGTTTTAGCATTTCAATTTTTACGCCTATCCGGTGTCATGATTAACTTTACTCATCCTAGTGTTGTTGTTCGAGATGTGAAACCACCCATGTGACATCAACGACAACGGTGTAATTGTGTCGCACCACCATAGGTAAAGACCCCCTTCACCAAGAATAGATCTGATCGAGAAAGGATGAACAACTTTGTAGAAGCCAAGATAGATTCGATTGAAGAATGATGGAAAATTCGGTACAAGTTGAGATAGATCTAGTCGACAAAGGATGAACCAATCGAGAAGCCGAGCTAGATTCGATTGAATAAGGATGGACAATTCGGTAGAGGTGAGCCAGATCCAACCGACATATGATGAACATATCTGCAAAAACCGAGGCATATCTGATGGAAGAAGGATGTACAATTCGATATAAGCCGAGGTAGATCCAGTCGACAAAGGATGAACAAATCCGAGAAGCCAAGCTAGATCTGATTGAAGAAGGATGGACAATTCAATAGAAGCCGAGCCAGATCCAGCCGATAAAGGACGAACAGATCTGCATAAGCTGAGCCAGATCCGATAGAAGATGGATGAACACCTTCATAGAAGCTGTGCCAAATCCGTTCTATGATGAAGAATGAAAAACTTTGTAGAAGTCGAGCGAGATCTCTCGAGGAAGGATGAACACTACGTAAATCAGATCTAGATCCAGTCAAGAGAGGACATACAACTCCGTAGAAGCCAAACCAGATTCGATCAACGAAGGATGAACAAGTCCATAAAGTAAATTGCCCTACCGTTGGTTTCACTGACAACCACGGAAAACTTCCTCCTTTCCAAACTTCTCCAAGGTGATTTACTGACAACTTACATGTTTTCCATCATAATTTCATACTATTATTATTTTGTTTCTATATCGGGCCTATGTTTTAGCATGCCATTTGCTTTTACCTATGTTTGGTAGGCAAACTATATATATGCGCATTTTCCCACATATATCAACTGATTGGCAAAAAAACGTTCCTACCTCCGTGTCTACTGGACCTTTGGACCATCCCTCCCCGTCAAGACTATTGCGAGGATGCTACAAATAGGGTGAGGGGTGGGGGGAAGAAATGAAGAAGACCATCTCAATTCTGAAATCCTTCCCCGCTCCTATTCCCCCACACAAACCCTAGACTAGACTCCCTTCTCGTCTCGTCGCCGCCATCATAGGATATGTCGAACAACCTCTTTGGTGATGATGGCGCATGTGTTCTATGTCATACAGGCCGAGGTTAAACTTCTCTGCCATCAAGCTAGATCCAATCGAGGAGGGCCAAGCAATTAGTAGAAACCCCTAGGCCAGGTTTGAAGGGAAAATTGCAGTGGTCATATCGACAACCATCATACCCTTCCCTTTTGATGCAATCGTACTTTTAGCATATCAATTTTTTTACGCCTATATGGTGCCATGATTTACTTTACCCTTCTCCCAGTGTTGTCGTCCGAGTTGCCAAACCACCAAGGTGACATCGATGGCGACGTTGTAACTATGTCGCACCACCATAGGTCAAGATCCCGCTTCATCGAGACCAGATCCGATCGAGAAAGGATGAGCAACTTTGTAGAAGCCGAGCCAAATCCGATTGAAGAAGGATAGCCAATTTGGTAGAAGCTGAGTCAGATCCGGCCGACAAGGGATGTACAAATCTATAGAAAGCCAAGCCAGATCTGAGCTTCATAGAAGCCGAGCCAGATCCGGTCAACGGTGAAGGATGAATAACTTTGTAGAAGCTGAACAAGATCTCGTCGAGAGAAGGATGAACAACTACATAGAAGCCGAGCCGGATCCACTCGAGAAACTTTCGCCGTTCCAAACTTCTCGAAGGTGATGTAGCCGCAACTCTTCGTGTTTCTAATTTCATAAATATGTATATCTAATTTTTATTGTTTTATACCGGGCCAATGTTTTAGCATGCCATTAGTTTTTGCCAAAGTTTTATTTTATTTATTTTCACCAACTTACCAATTCATAATGAGCAAAAACAAAAAACATTTGTTTACACGGGTCAATTTTTGACTAAGCAAATCTGAGTCCAAGAAAACTAGCTGACCTTGGTGAAAGTCGACCAGTCGAGCACGGTAGAAAAAGAATTCACAGCGGACGGACCGGCCGAGGAAGCACAGTGACCAAAGTGCTGAATGACCCACGAGTCCATCGCGACTGGAGAATGGTGCGTGCAGAGGAGCGAGGGAAGGGGCAGGATGGTCATTTCGCACCGTCGCGTCCCACTTTCGCCTTGCCGCGCACATCCCCCGCCACTCCGCCCAAACCCCCCGAAAACCCCCGCCCAGGCGCCCACCGTCTCCACCCAGCGTATCCACCTTCGCCCACCATCACGCGGGCCCCGACGCCTCCCGGCCCCAACGGCAGCGGGACGGGTAGCGTGTGTACGCAGTACACGAAACGAGGCCCTCGCCCCTTCCGTTACCACTCACCCACCACCGCCCCCCTCCGCCGGGATAGAAAAGGAAGGAGACCGGAGTCATCACCACCACCGTCCTCCTCCCTTCAAAATTTCAAATCTCTCTATCCATTCCTCACCAAACCCTAGCCATCCCCAACCCCTCCCTAGCCGCCGCCGCCGCCGAGATGCCGGACCTGCCGTGCGACGGGGACGGGGTGTGCATGGTGTGCCGCGCGGCCGCGCCGCCGGAGGTCGAGCTGCTGCTCTGCAGCACCTGTGCCACGCCCTGGCACTCCCCGTGCCTCTCCAAGCCCCCCGCCCTCGCCGACGCCGCCGCCTGGTCCTGCCCCGACTGCTCCGGTGACGACTCCGCCGCGCCCGCGCCCACCGCCACCCCCGCCGGCGCTGGCGGCGGAGGCGATCTGCTCGCCGCCATCCGCAGGATCGAGGCCGACTCCACGCTCTCCGACCAGGACAAGGCGCGCGCGCGCCAGGAGCTCCTCGGCGGCGCCGCGCACAAGGCCGCCGCCGACGAGGATGGGGAGGAGGAGGAGGAGGGGGACGAATTGCTCAAGGACCACACCTGCTCCTTCTGCATGAAGCTCCCCGAACGCCCCGTCACCGTAAGACATTTCCCCGTCCCCTTCAGGCATACACAGTATCAATTCATCCCTATCCTATTTTGCAATCATATAAGTGTACATCTGGGTGACGGATCTTGTTTTTATGGCTTCATCATCATGGTCTGTCTCTGCATGACGGCCATAATGTTTGGTTGGTTAAATTCCGATCATTAGATCCGCCTTGGGTGCAGTTCGTCTGGACTACCGCTTAGTACATTCGTTTCGCACAATCAATCCATGCCCATTCATGTAGTACCTTCAGTTATGTGCTTAAGATTCTTTATTACAACTGATTCAAAATGCGCTTAAGATTTATTATTCCATCCGATTCAAAATGCGCTTAAGATTTATTATTCCAACTTTTTTTTTCCATACGCCTCCCAAAGGGGAGCTCTGTTCCATTATCATAGATAACAGAACAACAGTTTTACAGAACAAAATCAAACAACAAAAGCTCAAGGTTTTTAACTCCCCCCATCAATGGAGCAAAAGAACAGCTTGCCATCCAGGGGAGGACTAGGAAGGAAATAGAGAACAACTCTATCAAGTTTTTACTGTCTAACCAAAGCCTTCAATTTATTGTTCCAACTGATTCAAAATGCGTTTAAGATTTATTATTCCAACTGATTCAAAATGCGCTTAAGATTTATTATTCCAACTGATTCAAAATGCGCTTAAGATTTATTATTCCAGCTGATTCAAAATGCGCTTAAGATTTATTATTCCAACTGATTCAAAATGCACTTAAGATTTATTATTCCAACTGATTCAAAATGCGCTTATGATTTATTATTCCAACTTTTTTTCCCATACGCCTCACAAAGGGGAGCCCGGTTCCATTATCATAGAAAACAGAACAACTGTTTTACAGAACAAAATCAAACAACAAAAGCTCAAGGTTTTTAACTCCCCCATCAATGGAGCAACAGAACAGCTTGCCATCCAGGAGAGGACTAGGAAGGAAATAGAGAACAACTCTATCAAGTTTTTACTGTCTAACCAAAGCCTTCAATTTATTATTCCAACTGATTCAAAATGCGCTTAAGATTTATTATTCCAACTGATTCAAAATGCGCTTAAGATTTATTATTCCAACTGATTCAAAATGCGCTTAAGATTTAGTATTCCAACTGATTCAATATGCGCTTAAGATTTATTATTCCAACTGATTCAAAATGCGATTCAATGCTACAAATAAATTCTATGTGTGGTCGCTTCTAATTGCTGCCTGGTATCGCTAAACCATCTATTTGGGAGGAATGGATGGATGAAGGGAGGAATGGAGGGATTTGAAATTTTTGATTTGGGACTTGGGGTGACAGTGGTCTGGTCTCCTTCCTCCTTCCTATTTCTATCCCAGGGGATGGGGAGGGTGGTGGGTGAGTGGTAACGGAAGTGGTGAGGAACTTGTTTTGTTTACTGAGTAGACACGCTATCCATTCCACTGCCGTTGGGACCGAGAGGCGTTGGGGCCTGTGTGAAAGTGGTTGAAGGTGGGAAATGCTGGGTGGAGACGACGGGTGTCTTGGCAGGGGTTTTCTGGGGGTTTGGGGGAGTGGTGGGGATGCGTGCGGCAAGGCGAAAGTGAGAGGCCGCGGTGTGAAATGACCGTTCTGGCCTTCGCTTGCTCCTTCTGCATGAACAATTCTCCATTGGCGATGGACTCATGGGTCATTCATCACTTTTTGGTCAGTGGACTTCCTTGGCCGGTCTGCCCGCTGTGAATTGTTTTCTGCCGTGCTTGACTAGTCCACTTTTGTGAAGGTTAGCTAGTTTTCTTGGGCTAAGATTTGCCTAGTAAAAAATTAGCCCGTGTAAAAAATGTTCTTTGTTTTTGGTTATTATGAATTGGCAAAAACTAATGGCATGCTAAAACATTGGCCCTGTATTGAAACAATAAAAATTAGATAGAAAGAAGAAACATGAGAGTTGTGGCTACATCACCTGCGAGAAGTTTGGAACGGTGGAAGTTTTCGTGGTTGCTGGTAAAACAGTAGCGGTGTTTCCTTTCTCGGGAGTGGTTTGTGCTTTGTTGATCTGATCTGGCTCAGCTTCTATGGAGCTGTATGTCCTTTCTTGACTGGATCTGGCTTGGCTTTGACGTAGTTGTTCATCCTTCTCTCGGCGAGATCTCGTTTGGCGTCTACAAAGTTTGTTCATCCTTCATCCTCGACTGTATCTGGCTGATGGATCTTGTTTTTTATGGCTTCATCATGGTCTGTTTCTGCATGATGGTCATAATGTTTGGTTTGTTAATTCCGCATCATTAGATCTGCCAGGGTACACTTGTCTGGGCTACCGCTTACATTTCTTTTCGCACGATCAATCCATGCCCATTCATGTCTTTGCATGATCAATCCATGCTCATTCATGAAGTAGCTTCAGTTATGCGCTTAAGATTTATTATTCCAACTGATTGAAAATGTGCTTCAATGCTACAAATAAATTCTATGTGTGGTTGCTTCTAATTGCTGTCTGTAATCGCTGAACCATCTATTTAGGCGTGATTATCTGTAGCAAAATAGGAGTAGATCACATCCTGTCTATCTCTTATAGCCCAATCACCTGCAAATTTTTAAGAGCATGTGTGTAAAAGTATCAATTTGTAAGGTCAATTGATCATCTTTTTTTTACATGAGTCATGATTCAAGATATGCTATTCCAGTCTGTGTGTGTGGTGCTTGCATTTTTCTTTCTTTCAGTGTATTGCCTCTGATGCCTTAAAAAAGTGTCATCTTGTCCTATTGGTCATAACCGTTGGTTCAATCTGATCATGAGATGCGCCTGGGTGAAAGCAGTAATGGTCTTCATCTGGGCCACGCTTCCATTTCTCTTTGCATAATCAATCGATCCCCATTCATTCCGTGCTATGATTTATTATCCCAACTGATTGAAACGTGCTTAAGATGTAGTAATCAATTGTGTGCACATACTGTGTGGTCGTTTCTGATCAATCAATTGAATGTAGTAATCTGCTTTCAAATGTAGTAAACCTGCTTTCATTTCTTCTCGCATAATCAATTGATCCCCATCCATGTGGCTGCTTCAGTTCTGCGCTAAGGCTCTATGTATTCCAACTGACTGAAATGTTCTTCAAAGGTGCAATCAATTATTTGGTTGTTTCTAATTTCTGTCTGTAATTGCTGAACCATCTATTTTGGCTGATTGTCTGTACTAGGATAGGAGAAGGATCAGTCTGTCTGTCTCTTTTAGGCCAATCATTTGCAAAATTAAGAGCATGCATATAAATGTCAATCTGTAAGGTTAATTGATAATCCAGCTTTTTTACACGTGGTCCAGCCTTGTTCTCCCGTTCTGGATCATGGTTAAAGATATGCTATTCCAGTCCGTATGAATGGTTTTTTTCCCAGCGTATTGTCTCTGATGCCTTTAAAAAATATGTTATCTTGTCCTATTGCTCATAATGCTTGGTTCAATCTGATTATGAGATGCCCCTGGGGTGCAGCAGTAATGGTCTTCATCTGGGCCATTGCTTCCATTTTTCTTTGCATAATCAATCGATTCCCATTCATGTTGTAGCTTCAGACAGTTCTGCGCTAAGATTTATTTATTTCAACTGATTAAAATGTGCTTCAAAGGTAGTAATCAATATTGTGCCCCTCCTGTCTGGCCGTCTCTAGTATGTAATCGCTGCATCATTTATTTTGGCGTGCTGGTATGTACTAAGATAAGAGTAAAGGATCACAGCATGTCCAACCTTGCTCTTCCGTTCTGAATCATGGTTCAAGACATGCTATTCCAGTCTGTATGAGTGGTGCTTGCATTTGGTTGTTTCGAATCTTTGAACATCTTTTTGGTACATTCTCTAATCCTACATTTTTCTCGTGCAGACACCATGTGGCCATAACTTCTGCTTGAAATGCTTTCAGAAGTGGGTTCATAGTGGGAAAAGGACATGTGCTGAATGTCGGGGAACGATCCCATCCAAGATGGTTGAAAATCCAAGGATTAACGCTGGATTAGTTGCAGCTATTCGTATGCATAGGATGACAAAGAATGTTAAGTCAGCTGGCTCGGGAAATGCATATCAGTACATACGAAATGATGATAGACCTGACAAGGCTTTTACAACCGACAGGGCAAAGAAGGCTGGGAAAGCTAATGCTTCAAGTGGTCAAATTTTTGTTACTATCGCACCTGATCATTTTGGCCCCATTCCGGCAAAATATGACCCCAAAAATAATCGTGGTGTTTTAGTTGGGGACAAATGGGCCGACCGCCTTGAATGCAGGCAATGGGGTGCTCATTTTCCTCACGTAGCTGGTATTGCTGGCCAGTCCACACACGGTGCTCAGTCAGTAGCACTCTCAGGGGGTTATGTAGATGACGAGGACCATGGGGAGTGGTTTCTGTATACGGGAAGGTTTGCTACTTTAACCACTTGCTGTCCTTGTACTTTACTAATCCTAGATATGAGCACTTATTATTTCTGTAAAATGATTGTATTGACAGTGGTGGAAGGGATCTAAGCGGGAACAAGCGAACAAACAAGGACCAATCTTCAGATCAGAAATTTGAAAAGATGAATGCTGCTTTGCGTCTTAGTTGCTTGAAGGGTTACCCTGTGAGGGTTGTAAGGTATGTTTTTTCCTGCCATGCTTATCCCTGAAATATCAGCTTTCGTTGAGTAGATGATGTTGTGGTATGATGCTGTTAGCTCTACAGTTTTAATGGCCTTCCAGTTAGGGCACGTACAACGCCAGCGCTTAGAGAGGCGCTAGGGATTAAAATCCCGGTAGTTATGCCTGTGTGCGCTCTAATCCCAGTCCCAAGCGTAGCGTCGGCGCTTGAACTTGCATCGGATGCTTATTGCTAAGCGCTCATATTTCTTTGGCTCGTGTGAGGATGCATGGGTGGGCCAAGACCTTAACTAAGCGTTCTTGATATTTTTTTTGCACTGGAGGCTGCAGTGCTTATGAAAGCGCTTGTTTTCTTTCCTTTCTATAAGCGTCTGTCTAAGCGTCTAGGATTGTACATGCCCTTAATCGTCTTGCCTTGATTTTTTCATTGTTTATTATGTACTGTTGCAAATGTGGAGCTCATCCACTATTCCTCTGATATTCTTTTTTCCTTCATATCCTCTTGTTTGTGAACTTATGCTTGACTGCGTTATCTTGAAAAGGTCTCACAAAGAGAAGCGTTCTTCATACGCCCCTGTAGCTGGTGTCCGGTATGATGGAGTTTACAGAATTGAGAAATGTTGGAGGAAGATCGGTGTTCAGGTATTTTTTATATCTTGTATGCACACTGCACATGCTGTTCTCTACTTTGTGGCACATTTTTCTATGGAAGATTGATGTATACTATTCTGGTTTCTACTCTAGGGTACATACAAGGTCTGCAGGTACCTCTTTGTGCGCTGTGACAACGAACCAGCTCCTTGGACCAGGTTTGACAAATTGCTTACCTATTTGTATTGGTCATATGCCCATGTTAAAAAACAACATGCATTGTTTAATTTCTGATGTTGTGCTATTTGGTTTTAAGTGATCTTCATGGCGACCGCCCAAGGCCACTGCCCAAGATTAAGGAGCTGCAAGGTGCAACTGATATAACTGATAGGAAAGGATCTCCCTCATGGGACTATGATGTATGTACACCTGTGTTTTCTTCTGTCATTATTGCCATTCTAAGTCACGACTGAATGGCTGATCAATGTTTGATTGTAACAGGAGAAAGAAGGCTGCTGGACGTGGGTGAAGCCTGCACCAGTCAGCAAGAAGCCTGCCCAAACAGGGAATGCTGAAACTGACAAGGAACTCAGGAAAACCCAAAGGCGTGCTCATTTGTCTGTGGATGAAAGGCTGCGCAAAGGTACGCTGTGTTTTTCGTTTCGACATCTTGTATTGGGTCAAGAGAACTGGAATGTATCCCAAGCCATTCTCTCAACACTTGCTTCCGTTTAACTGTTTATGCAGAGTTTGGCTGTTCCATCTGCCGGAACGTGATAAAAGAGCCGCTCACCACTCCCTGCGCTCATAACTTCTGCAAAACCTGTCTGGTTGGCGCATTTGAGAACCAGTCTTCAATCAGGGAAAGAAGCAGGGGTGGCCGCACTCTACGGACACAGAAGGTAGTGAAGAAGTGCCCTTCCTGCACAACTGACATCTGTGACTTCCTGGAGAACCCTCAGGTATGCACGATTAAACACAAGTCCACTGAAGCACGCTGCATCTAAGCATGTATTGGCTGACGCCTCTTGATATTTTTTTCCTACAGGTCAACCGGGAGCTGATGGATCTGATCGAGTCTCTGCGAACCAAGGCTGAGGCAGATAAGAAAGAGCTGGAGATATCTGGTGAGGAAGACGAGGATGCTCTGGAGAAGGAAGAGGATGACAGCAGCCTGAACGAGGAGGAAGTGAACAAGGATGGAGAACAGGATGCTGACGCTGCCGTTGTGCAGATTGTGGTTGAGAGCAAGGATGAAGCTAAGAAGGGCCAGAAGCGCAAAGGAGATGCTGAAGAGGAAGGCAAAGATGAGAAGAAAGCCAAGACCACCTTTGCGGCTGAAGAGGATGCAGAGACGGAGAAGGGTACCGAGACTGCTGGAACCAAGGAGGAGGGTGCCCTGCAGGTTGAGAAGAAGCGCAAGGGGCGTGCTGCCACCACTGCCGCAGCTGGCGGCGGTAAAAGGAAGAAGGCTGCCTCTGCTGCCGCTTCAGCTGAAGAGAAGAAGGCTGCCAGCGCCACCGTTAGCCCTGCTGCTGCTGCGGAGAGCCCTCGCCGGGTGATGAGGAGCAGTGGGCTGGCGGACGGTGGTGGGAGCCCTGCTAGCAGGACCAGGAGCACCAAGGCGGGCGGGCGGAACTGAGCCCTGCCTTAGGAGGGGGGAGGAGCGCTGAGGCTGATGCCACCTTTGAAGATGAAGAGGCCGAAGCTGCAAGCCTCAGTTTGTCGCTATGATATTTTGGCTGGTCGCGTATGATATATGTAATAATCTATATATATAGTTAAGACTGCTCTATCCCTTGATGGGAGTAATTAGGAATCGCAGGCAGACTATCAGACTACCAGATGCTTGCTTGCCTCCTTGTCGTTGTCTCAGGAATGCTGATGCATGTCTATTTTGTAACTATGATATGATGCACTTCTCTTGGGGAAATCTGGTGTTTCTTTGGTGGCTTGCATCAGCTGGAAGATTGATTTTGCAACTTGCACTCGGATTCCGGTTTTATGTGGAAGGGCCTAGCTAGATGCAGTAAATTAGATTCTTAATAATGCCTTCCTGTATTGCAGAGCTAGAAGAAAAAGGCTTGTCCAGGAGAATGTGGGCATACTTTCCTCGATGCATCTTCAGTTTAGTGCCATTCTCACGGTCATCATTGTGGAGTTCTAAGCAAGTTGTTGCACTACCCAAAATAGAATTGCTAGGTTGACTACATTTGCGCACAACAAATAATGAGTAATCTGTGCTCAACATCACTGCCAAATTAAAAACAAGTCCAGTTTAAAATTGCACACAACACATGCACGGTAGAATTCCTAGGTTGACTACATTTGCGCAGCTTGCTCATGTCACAACAAACAATGAGTAAATAATCTGGGCTAAACATAACTGCCAAATAAAGCAAAATTTGCGGCTTAGTTCCAAGATGATAATGTTTTCCCCCTATTTATTATAAATAATCAGAAAACCGTAATTGTTACAGAAGTAGATTGCGCCGGAACCCTTCCAGGAACTTCCAAACAAGGATTAATCCTTTTCGACAGAAATTGAGATTCAGATAGATTCCGCTGTACAGTAATTATAAACCACACGATTTGTTTATGAACCAACGAGGGCACGATGAAACAGAATAATTCGCGATCCAGGGCAAGGAAGCATTAATAGCTTATCTGATAGTCTGTTTGTGGTTCCTTCAGTACGTAAAGCAAAATGTAGAAATGCCATATCTATTGCTGGCACACAAAAATATCAACCAGTATGAATTTTAATGATACACACAAACAACGTACCCAACGTCCATTCAACGTACCCAATTTTTTGACGAACTGAGCAGATTACAGAATACTGAGTAAGCTGAAACAATCGGTAGCCCTTGTTAAACATCATGCATAACAATAGTCACCACAGTCACATATTGTACCAAATGGAAACGTAGCCCAGCAACAAATTAATTAGCAATAAACAGGAAGGCAACATTACATTGCCAGAAATCTCTTCAACCGTATTGCAGGGTCAGACTGTTACACGAAAAAGATATCTACCAGGTACCCGAACTACATCCTTCTGTTACCCCTCTCTAATAGTCTATTTGCTGTACACAATATATACAAACGGTAATAGCCTCAGCCGGTGATGAGTGCAAGTGATGTGAAGGCGTACATCAGAGAAAATCCCACACCGGTATTGACGGTTCACCCTGGTCATCGTTCTCAAGGTCGATTTGGGGATTCGTCCCCATAAACTGTAAGACATGCATGTCACCAGGATAGGCCTGCAGGAGCATACAGTCACTTCAGTAAACATGGCATCAAGAATGGTACGAACAATGCGACTGCAGATACCATACAGTCTAGACCCTATACTCCAAAAATTAAGTTATTACTTTATAAAGCGGACAAGAAAGGTCAAGTGCCTGAGAAGGCAAAAGCTTCTCACACTATACAAGCACTGGCTACAAATAACTCACTTGAGTTAGTTGACCATTCCCGGGGAACGGCTGCTGTTGCAGGGTAGGAACTGTGGAAGCCTGCAGCATGCCACAAGAAGCTGAAAAACCTGATAACTAATCAACATGGCCACAAATTATTACCAAGAGTCGAACACAGACCTGACCAAACTGGTTCAAATCGTCATGAAGGTTCTGTGAGGTACTAAGACCAAAGTTGTGGCCAAGCACATAATGTCCCTGATCAAAGAAGGGAGAAGCTAAAATAAATAGTAACTCCACATTCACAAGAACCACACGAAAATACTAGGTATCATGTATTTATCCATGTTGAAGAATTCACCTGCATTGCTTGATCTGGGAGGAACTGATCCATAGCAGTCCTTGGCTCTGTTTGCATACTTTCAGGTGCAATGGTCAGTTCCCCATCCCTTGGTCCAGCTGCTGCTTCATCAGGATGGCCTATGTTCATAGCATGCAAAAGGAAATGTTTAAATTTACTCGTACAAGCATATAAAAGGAGTTCATATCTATAAATAAACTGTGAAGACACCTTTTCTTCGTCTCTGCCTTTTGTTGGTCCCCAGACCGTTTCCACGGCGAGCAACTTCACTCTTCTTCTTCCCGACAGATTTCTGAGCTTCACTGCTATTACCAAGAGGATAATCATTCTGAACCATATGAGTTAATTGATGATTCCTAATGGAATGGACAGCAGATGAATTATTAGCCAGTGTAGATTGCAAAGCACGTTCAACTCCTTCAATAAGTTGACCCGACTGGCTTGCCACCAGTGCAAATGCCTCTACATTTGTGGCAGCCTTAGCAGCAATCTTATAGAACAAACGACAAAGAGCCGCATAACGATCTGGAACAGAAGATCCTGTATCACTGTCAAAATTAAATCCATCGATTTCAGCATCAGTTCCCAACTTTGCATCTTTACTCCATCTCTTAAGGAAATACTGTGGGGCAATCTCTTTTACATTTCTCAATTCATATACCTTCAATATATGGCAGCATAATATTCCAGCAGTTTCAAATTTTTTACAAGTACACGCAGCTGTGCCATCTGATGAGTCGAACTGCACAAGTTGTTCTTTAGTTTTGCTTTTAACCCTAATCATGTAGTCAGAAAGAGAGCCAAACTCACCACAACAGTAAGCCATACAGTCCATGCATTTTTCATATTCTTTCCTAAATAACTCAAAAGTTATTGGTGTATAAAAATTTGCAGCCTGCCAGAGCAGTGGCAGAGGTGTTCTTGGTGCCCCTTGACTGGCTTGGTAATCAGCTTGTATCTCTTCTTGCCTCCTCTTCTCAATTGAACTTTCAAAAAACTTTAAAAAATGAGATAGCTCTTTCTCGCAACCCAAATATTCTTTGATCCTGATGCCAAATGTTTCTGCTCGTACCATGCTTTTAATGTCACCGGAGAATATTTGCCGCCCATGTGGCAAGGCCCAATTTTCTCGATCTCCATAAAGCTCATTTAACAAATTATTTTCTTTAAGTTTGTATTTCTCGATTATCACATTCCATGTGTCAATGAACTCTTGGCCATCCTCGACATCAAATATACAATGGCTAAAATCATATGTGAATTCTTCCGAAACACTGAAAACATGCGCTAAGGACTTGACTGCATTTTCGTATATTTGCCACACACAGGAATGGTGAACTGTACCAGGCCAAGTGAGAGCTACTGCTTCCTTGAAATCAGCAGACCGATCTGTCAAAATTGTCTTTGGCTGTTTCCCACACATGGCACTCTTAAAGGTCTCAAGAAGCCACTTGAAAGATTCAACAGTTTCATCATACAGGAAAGCAGCACCAAATATGACCATTTGCCTATGATGGTTCATACCTATGAACAAAGCTAGTGGCCTGCCATAGTCATTCACTTTGTAGGTCATATCGAAGCAGATCACATCACTGAAATAATGGTAGTCCAATATCGATCTTGCATCAGCCCAGAAGACATTAGCGGCTTTGTCATTTTCACCCACCTGGATAGCATAGTAAAAAGATGGATTATCACTCTTCATACTTCGAAAATAACCCGTAAGAGCTTTGAGATCCCCAGGGTTCATATGCTTTGTAGACTTGTTTCGAAGGTAATTCCTGTACGCTGGAGGAATGTTGATGGCACTTCCATCTCCAGATTGAACCTTGGACCGCCCTCTTTGTGACCTCAGCATCTCGATATCGAATGGACCAGCAAGCTGGTGATTATGATCCTGAACAAACTCAGTCACCCGGTATTTTCCACTGGATGTTAATTTGACAGATAATCGTGCAGGGCAACCCGTCCTCGTCTCCGGATAATGTCTCATAGCCTCATTCTTTGAGCGGAAGCCCTCTCTGGAACAGACATAAAACCTTGATCTGCTGCCACTTTTCGCTGTTTTATCCCACAATCCTTTACGGACGCTAAATCCCACATCTCCTGCGTAACTGACATAATACTTGTATGCTTTCTCCTCATTCTCGAAAGCCATTCCAACAATAGGCACTCCTCCTGCGTTCGCAACAACTTCCGGTGGCAGTTCTGGTTCCTCTTCTGCCTTCTCTTCAGGTTTATCTGCAGTCTGGGAGAAACATGCACACTTATTAAATCTCATATTTTTGTAGTAGTTCATGGAAGTGTCTGTACAATTTAATGAAAATGATACTACATAGTATTATTCTTTACCATTGATTACAAAAGAAATTTCACATGACAATTATTTAATGAAATAGTACTTTTATGCTGCCATCATTTCGACATCAACACAACAGAACAATGGTCACTTAGCATACTTTATGCAACTACTAGAAACCAAACGCCAAAATTTCACATAACACTCGCTGAAAATGCTGAACTTGGATGATGGCAAAGCAAAGGGCATCGCTGCATTTACCCTGCCTGCAATGTGCAATCCCAAGAATTACAGGCTGTACCTGCGCTTCCTCCTCCTTGCTGAGGAACTTGCCCCCGGCGCCTCTCCGGCGGCGCTCCGCCAGGGCCTGTCTGGAGGGGACCTTAGCGGCGGCGCGGTTGACGCCCTGGCCGCGGCCGCTCCGCTTCTGCATGTAGCGGGTGATGACGTCGCGGCGCTCCTCGTGCGTGTAGCGGCAGACCCGGACGCCCAGCTCCCGGAGCAGCCGCGACGACTGGAGGGAGGCGGACCCGGAGGGGCCGCACCCCTTGTTATCTCCGGCGCCGGTAGTGGGCCTTGGCTGGTTCTTAGGGGCGGCGCCGGCGCGGCGCTTCTTGGAAGTGGAGGAGAGGTCGAGGTAGGTGCGCACGATGTGGGAGATGCGTGGTGTAGGATGGTGTGGTTGGCCCGGCGCTGATGAGGACGCGGCGGGTTCGCCGGCGGCGGCCGGGTCGCCGGAGCCGGTGGCCATGGTGTGAGATCGGAAGGGTGGGGAAATGGAGTCGGGCTGCAGGGCTCAGTGGGACAGTGGACACTGAACAGGGGAGACTATGACACGTGGGACCATATTTTCAGTGTCGTGGGACGTCGCACCTGCATAAGTTAAAAGAAAAATAAATAAAACACAGATACGGATTATGTTGCTTGTGCATCTATAAAATTTCGTTGTTTCAAATCAAATATAATCATACGTGACTCGTGCTAAAAAAAAAAAGACACAATGGTATGGCAGACTATTCACATCATTTTTTTTATTAGAGCCGCACATTGTCATATTTTTGAATAGAATTTTGTAAATTCACAAGATACAACATAATCTATGCCTATGATTTATTTTGCATTCATTAAAAACTCAAAAGTGGGACACCCAACAATGGAATGCGAAATTAATTAACTGCTCCCTCTGTTCTATATTAGATGACATTCAAATGGATGTATCTACACATATTCGTCTAGTATGGAACGGAGTGAATAGTTTCAAACTTGAGTTCTTTATAGCCGCGTGCCTGAACAAAAGATCTTGGATGTGTAGATTGGATTTGGTGCATCGGTGTATTACTCTGGTGCAAAGGCACGTATATATGATGTACAAAGGAGGGCCACAACCTCAACTATACAAGGAAACTAGGAGGTGGGCCCTAATACAACACATATACTCAGAATATGTTCAACAACCCCCCCCCCCGCAGTCGAAGCGTCGCCTGAGACGCAAAGGCTGGATCGAAAACCTTCAAAAGTCGAGGTTGGAAGGCCCTTCGTCATCACATCGGCGAACTGCTGATCGGTAGGTACGTGAAGAACTCGAACACGACCAAGGGCGACGTGCTCCCGAACGAAGTGAATGTCGAGCTCGATATGCTTCGTCCGGCGATGATGAACAGGATTAGCCGAGAGGTACACCGCGGAGACGTTGTCGCAGTAGACAATCGTAGCCTTGGGAACCATACATAGCAACTCCTGGAGCAGCTGGCGGAGCCAGGAGAACTCGGCAACGGCGTTAGGCACAACCCTGTACTCGGCCTCGGCACTCCAGCGTGAAACCGTGGGTTGTCTTTTGGACGACCACGAGATCAAGGAGGGGCCGAGGTAGACGCAGTAACCGGAGGTGGAGTGTCGAGTGTCAGGACAGCCAGCCCAGTCGGCGTCGGAGTAGGCGACAAGGCTGATGTCGGAGGATGCCGTCAAGGTGAGTCCCATGGCCATGGTGCCACGGATGTACCGAAGAATCTGTTTCACCAGAGCCCAGTGAGTATCTCGCGGAGCATGCATGTGTAGACACACCTGCTGAACAACATACTGAAGATCAGGCCTCGTCAGAGTGAGATACTGAAGCGCACCGATGATGGATCGGTAGAACGGAGCGTCGGACGCCGGAGAACCCTCGACGGCGGACACCTTAGCCTTCGTATCGACAGGCGTAGAGGCAAGTTTGCAATTAAGCATTCCTGCGCGCTCCATAAGCTCGTGCGCGTACTTCTGCTGATGCAGAAAGAAGCCCGAGGCACGGCGGACGACCTTGATGCCGAGGAAGCAGTGGAGAGCCCCCAAGTCCTTGAGGGCAAACTCGGCGCCTAGCCGGGCTGTAACCTGCTGCAGTAAGGCCGGCGAGGATGCAGTCAAGATGATGTCGTCGATGTACAAGAGGAGATACGCGGTAGCGGCTCCCTGGTGATACACAAACAGGGAGGCATCGGACCGTGTGGACCGGAACCCCTGTTGGTGAAGGAAGGCCGCAATCCGCTGGTACCAGGCGCGAGGCGCCTGCTTCAACCCGTAAAGAGAATGGGAGAGCAGACACACGTGGTCCGGCAGGGCGGTGTCGACGAAACCAGTGGGCTGCTGACAGAACACTTGCTCGGCGAGATGTCCATGCAAGTATGCATTGGAAACATCGAGCTAGTGTACTGGCCAGGCGCGGGAGGCAGCGAGCTGAAGAACGACGCGAATCGTGCCCGGTTTGACAACCGGGGCGAAGGTGTCGGTGAAGTCCACGCCGGCGCGTCGTCGAAAACCACGCACCACCCAACGTGCCTTATAGCGCTCAAGTGAACCGTCCGGGCGAGTCTTGTGGCGGAACACCCACTTGCCAGTAATGACGTTGGCATTAGGGGGTCGCGG
Source organism: Alopecurus myosuroides (assembly GCA_028641055.1). NCBI lineage: Eukaryota > Viridiplantae > Streptophyta > Magnoliopsida > Poales > Poaceae > Alopecurus > Alopecurus myosuroides. The sequence continues at coordinate 25,769,472 of CM054058.1, forward strand.
GACAAGCTGCCACGTGCGGTTGCGCTGCAGGGCGTCGAACTCCTCACGCATAGCTGCGAGCCAGTTCGGATCCCGAAGGGCTGCACGAGCGGAGGAGGGCAGTGGAGACGGAGTCGAGGAAGACGCGGCGCAGGCGTACTCGTTGTCGAGGTAGCGCGGGTTGGGACGGAAGGTCCCAGTCCGAGCGCGGGTGACCACACCGGTGAGAGGTGTGGCCGCGGCGGGCGCCAAAGGCGCCGATGGCACGGGCGCAGTCGGGGCCGTGGGCGCGGGCGCAACCGGGGCCGGGGGAGGCGCGGGCGCAGCCGGGGCCTCAAGGGGCGCGGGCGCAGCCGGAGCCTGGGGCGAGGAAGACAGCTCGCCAATAGCGGAGGCGAGCCGAAGTCGGAGAGGGTACCTGCTGAAACGGAAACACGAACTCGTCAAAGTAAACATGTCTCGAGGTGTACACGCGGTGGGACACTGGATCATAGCACCGGTTGAAATCTCATGATCCCTCTAATGATTTTGGTGATGATGATAACACAGGTATCACCTATCTAACAATGTTGTTTAGACTGTGCAGCTATTATCTCAGATGCTTATTGCTATACTCTTGTCGGAAGATCAAAGAGAAGATCTACATTCTGGAATTACTGCCACAGGATTTTTCAATAAGCAGACCGGAAATTCCGGTGCTTATGGGGCGGAATATCCGGCCCCAGCACCGGAAAATTCCGGCCCCTTCCTGGCATCTTCAAAACGACTAAATGTTTTCCCTGCCCGCGCACAGAAGCCAGGGCGGAAATTTGCCCCGGAAATTTCCGGTGCAAAAATCCGGCCCTCTGGGACTTAGCAGAAAATGGAACATTCTCACTTGCCCGCGCACAGAGATGGGGGCGGAAATTCTGTCCGGAAATTTCTGGGCCCGGATATTTCAATTATCCGCCCCCCGGATATTCCAATATTCCGGCCTCTTGGTCCTTAGCAATTTTCACCATTGGCTGCTGCCCGCGCACAGAAGTTGGGGCGGAAATTTGCCCCGGAAATTTCCGGTGCAAATATCCGGCTCCTGGTCCTTAGCAATTTTCGTCAACGAGCTGGTGCCTGCGCGCAGAGATGGGGGCGGAGTATTGGGGCGGAAATTTCCGCCCCCGGATATTTCAAAAATCCGCCCCCCGGACTATTCAAAATTCCGGCCCAGGCAGACCGGAAATTTCCGGTGCTAACACCGGAATATTCCGGCCCTGCGAACTGCAACGGTCAGAAATTGGAGGAGCCTATAAATAGCTGTCTTCTTCCTCTAGATAGGCAGCTCGTCCATTCCTCTCTCTCCTCCATTGTTGTAGAGCTCAAAACGCCCCGATCTCCCTCCTCCTCCAACCAAACTCGATGCCCTTCAAGGATCTCATGGAGGAGGACTAGATCTACCTTTCCACCAAGCCAAAACGTGTGTACCCACACCACAACTCTTGGGATCTTGTAATCTCTTGGTTGCTTTGCCATCCAAGGGAAACCCTAGTGCTTGTAGCTTCCACCTTGTAGCAAGAAGCTTCGATTGTTGAGAGCCTCCATCTCACTTGTGGAGTAGCCTCAACCCCTTGTAAAGGTTTGGTCAACGCCTTCAAGTCGACCTCATAGTGGAAACAATAATCTCCCTCACCGGAGAAGCTCACGGAGAATAAGGTGTGCACATCCGTGCTATTGAGGAGCGCCTAGGTGGCTCCCCACCTCTCCAACGTAGACGTACTTCTTTCAAGAAGGAACTACGGGAAACATATCCTTGTCTCCGTGTTTTTCACTTGTGGTTATCTTGTGCCTTTGTCATACTTCCGTTGCTACTTGCTACTCGTCACTTAGGGTGTTCACTTAGTTGCACATTTAGATAACCAAGCTTTTACTTTCCCTAATCCACCATTAAAAGTGAAAAGGAATTAAAATTTGTAGGTCATCTATTCACCCCCCCTCTAGTTGACCATCTTGCACTTTCAATTTGTATCAGAGCCTCGGCTCTTTTATCGGGCTTAACCGCCTAAGAGTACAATGGTCAACGGGGATGATCCCGAATCTTCTAAGGAGGAGCTCTCCAAAATGGCCGACACTATAGCCAACCTAGAGACAACGGTTTGTACCATTCAAACCCAATTGTCCAAGGTTAGCTCTAGTGTGGACTCGGAGGTTTCCTCCATCAAGAAGATGTTGGAGAACATGATGGGTAAAACCAAGGGGCCTTCGCACTCTCCCCATGTCTCCGATGAGGATAGTTCGGATGAGGAAACGACTCCGGACAATTCCGAACTCGAAGAGAACATTGCCAAAGCTAAGGCTAAAGCCGCACAAAAGGCTAAAGCCAAAGCTAAGGAAAGTGACGGTGGCTCCAAGTCTCAAACGGCTAATGGTTCGGGGTCCAATTCAAAAGTTCCACCACCGCAAAACTATGACTCTATCCACCCAATAGTTTCCATGCCACACATCCTTAATGTTGGAGTTCCACCCATCCTTAACACTAACGAATTTTCCTCTTGGAAGTTTGAAATGGAATCTCACATTTCAGGATCGTGTACCGCATTGTGGAGAAGCGTGATTCATGGATTTCATCCTCATGACCCTAGCAACTTGACGCCAAGGGAGGACGCGGAATCTCAGCTCAACAAGACTACACTTGTCATCATCCAAAAGGCTCTCCCAAGGGAGTACTTCACTCACATTCGTAGTTGCAAGACCGCCAAAGAAGCTTGGGAAAAACTTGACACCTTGTTTCAACGAAATGCTAGCATCCAATCTTCCAAGTATGACGTGGCCATTGAAAACTCCGAGAACTTCGTCATGCTTGAGGATGAGACCCCCGAAGAGCTATATAGAAGAGTTGTCACCCTTGCCAACCAATTGAGGGACTTTGGAAAAGAAGAAATCTCTGATGAATGGATCAAGAGGAAATTTGTCAAAGCTATTACACCCTTCGAGAAAAATCTCTCCACTAGCATCCGGAAAAGAGCGGCCTACAATACCCTCAACTCAATTGGTGTTCTAAGTGAGTTCATCGCTATCTCTCTCTCACACAAGAGCGCGTATGATGCTCTAGCTCGCTCTCGAGGAATTGGAAAGTCGCCCAATCTCGCATTGAAGTCAAAGGCTATGGCTCGAATCGATGAAAGTGAAGAAGATGATGATGATGAGGAAGACTATGAAGACACTTACACGGGAGCTCACAAGTGCATTGCTCTCGCTATGCATGTATATTGGAAGAGATGGGAAGCTCACAAGGCCGGATATCCAAGGCCTCCACGAAACAAGAACTACAAGAAGAAGGGGGAGCGACCAAGGACATGCTACAATTGTGGTAGCGCTAACCATTTCGTGAAGGAGTGTCCCTTTGAGCCAAGAGAAGAAAACGATGGCAAGCTTGTTCGCAAAAACAAGACCAAGCCTCCTCAAAACAAGAACTTCGCTAGGAAGGTGCCAAGGGCTCTCTATGTTCAAGAAGGGGCGGTTCTTGAGACTTACATCTCCGGAGATGAAGGAGAAGATGAGGTAGTTGGAGTTGCTCACATCGCCAAGGCCACCGCATCATCTCCTTCGATCTCTCTATTCGAATCCCCCAATGAGAATGTGGCTACCCGACCTACGTGTCTTATGGCAAAAGCCACTTCGGTATGCTCTCCCAACCCCAAGACCATTATCACTAACCCTCCTTCGTTATTGGATTGTGTTGAAAATACTTGTGAGGAGGATAGTGAGTCTAATGAGTTAGGCATATGGCTATCTAGCCTTAAAGGTGAGACTAAGGAAAAGGTGAATGCCCTTTTGAGGCAACTTGATGAGGCTAACACTCTTGTTGATGAAAAGGAGGAGATCATCATGACTTTAGAAAGCCATGGAGGTCACACTTGCAATGAGCAAGAGCTTGAAAAAGCACTTGAAAATGAGCGTTCCATTCGTGCCTCACTTGAGGAGAAATTGTCTTGTCTTGAAGAAAACTTTGCCATAAGTGTCTCTAAGCTTAGGAAGGAGAATGCACAATCTTTTGCTATCATTAAAACTCTTGAACACGAAGAGTTGAAGCTAGGAATTGCTCACGAGGAACTTGACACTCGTCATGAAAAACTTGAAAAGGAGTTCATGTCTCTTAAGGAAATTCATGACAAGTTAACCAAATCTCGTGACAATCTTCTAGCTCAACTATCAAACAAGCAAGTTGTGTCCACTTCACCCTCTAGCTTGAATGTCTTGCCTAGCAATGCTTGTAGTGCGACTAATCTTGTAGGAAATGAGAAGAATCCCCATGATATTGCTTCTCAACGAGCCAACAATGGAAAGGAGGGACTTGGCTATATAGCCAAGTCAAAGAAGAAGTACAAGAATAAGAACAAGAAGAGAGTCACCTCCCCCTCACAAGAAGTAAGATTTGTGAAAGAGGGAGAGGTGACCAAAAGGAAGGAGACCAACACCATTGTGGGTGGTGAGACCTCTAGGGGGAGCACCACTCACAATGACTTTGCCGGGGAAATATAATCCATCTTATGTTCTTATGAAGTCTAGAGATGGTCATGTATATGCTAAATATGTTGGTACTTCTTATGGTGATGATTATCATTGGAGTATTTGGGTTCCTAAGACCCTTGTCGCTAACATGAGAGGACCCATTCAAAGATGGGTCCCTAAATCAAGAAACTAATCTATTGTAGGGAAGTGCTTCCGGTTAAAGCAAATGGACGGTGGATAGTGGTGCATCCCAACATATGACCGGAAGCAATGACGCAATGAGTAATCTTCAACCTCCGTTACCTCATCTCAATTGCGTTACTATTGGTGATAACTCCGAATTAAAGGTATTGGGACGAGGCAAGGTAGCAATCTCAAATGACTTGTCAATTGAGAATGTTCTCCTTGTTGAGTCTCTAGGCTATAATCTCATCTCGGTTCTTCAACTTGCTAAGAGTGGTTTTACCTCTTTCTTTAATAAGGAGAATGTGATTGTCACGTGGGAAACGACTCTTAAAGTAGCCTTTGTTGGGCATGTCGAGAACGGCATGTATGTAGTGGACTTCTCTAAAGCAGACACGTGTGCCGCGACATGCCTAATGGCTAAAGTTGATGTGGGTTGGCTATGGCATCGCCGGTTAGCTCACACCAATATGAGGACGATGTATGACCTTCAAAGTGGCAATCACGTTCTAGGACTAACAAATGCTAAGTTTGCCAAAGATCGTGTGTGTAGCTCTTGCGTTCTAGGAAAGCAACATGGAGAAGCACATCCCACCAAGACGAACATCACCACCTCAAGGATCCTCGAGCTCATTCACTTGGACCTTTTTGGTCCCCTATCATATGATAGTCTTGGGGGCAAAAAGTATTGCTTGGTGATTGTGGATGACTATTCACGATATTGTTGGGTGTACTTCTTCAAGAGGAAGAGTGAGACTCAAAAGCGGGTCATCGAGTTCATCACTTTGGTGGAACGCCAACACAATACGAGTATCATGGCTATCCGAAGTGATAATGGCTCCGAGTTCAAGAACTACACCGTGGAGGGTTTTCTTAGCGAGGAAGGAATTTCTCATCAATACTCCACTCCCTACACCCCTCAACAAAATGGTGTGGCGGAGAGAAAGAATCGGACTCTTATGGATGCGGCTCGAACCATGATTGCGGAGTTCTCTTCTCCTTATAATTTTTGGGCCGAGGCCGTCTCCACCGCTTGCCATGCTAGCAACCGATTATATCTCCGCAAGATCTTGAACAAGACCCCTTATGAGATTCTCACGGGCAAGAAGCCGGATGTTTCATACTTCAAGGTCTTTGGATGCAAGTGCTTCATTCGCAAGAGAGGCAAACGCTTGTCAAAGTTCGAGACTAAATCCTATGAGGGTATCTTTGTTGGTTACGCCACAAACTCTCACGCCTATAGAGTCTACGACAAGTCCACCGGACAAGTTGAAGAAGCTATAGACGTGGTGTTTGATGAGGATAATGGGTCCCAAGGGGGCCGTATAGATCATGGTTTTGTAGGAGATGCAATTCCTCCCATCGTCATACGAAGAATGGGGATTGGTGAAATAATCCCCATTGAGGGACACCAGATGACGGAGGGAGAAGGAATATGCTCCACTCAAGTGGAGCCATTGACTACATCCGTTGATGACCAAGATACCCAACAAGATGCACCAAACCCTCATGCTTCACCTCAAGGCCAAGCTAATGATCAAGATCACTCAATCAATCAAGGCCAAGCTAACAATCAAGGCCAAGCTCATGATGAAGGCCAAGCTCATAATGAAGAACAAGATACACATGATGATGATACAATTAGACACATGAGGGATCCACCTCATGTCAATGATCAAGATCAAGGTGGACATGTCTCCGATGATGAAGGTGATGATCAAGTACTATCCAAGGAAACTTTGGAGGAGATGCTAGCTCGTAGGGCAAAGAGAAGGCTAGATAATCTTGCTAGTGCCGATCACACGGAGGACATGATTCTTGGACAAGTTCGTGGAAGGGTCGTCACAAGGAGGCAACTCGCGGACTTTAGCAAAGCTCATGCATTCGTCTCTCACATTGAGCCAAAGAAGGTCTATGAAGCTCTTGAAGATCAAGATTGGCTTGAAGCAATGCACGATGAACTCAACAACTTCGAGCGCAACAAGGTGTGGAAGTTGGTACCAAGACCCAAAGATTGCAAGAACGTCATCGGCACTAAGTGGATCTTCAAGAACAAACAAGACAAGGACGGCGTCGTCATCCGCAACAAAGCTAGATTGGTAGCCCAAGGCTTCTCTCAAGTCGAAGGTGTCGACTTCGGTGAAACATTCGCTCCCGTAGCTCGTCTTGAATCTATTCACATCTTACTTGCATATGCTTCTCATCATAACTTTAAATTGCAACAAATGGATGTGAAAAGTGCATTTTTTGAATGGTCCCATCCACGAGTTGGTTTATGTCAAGCAACCTCCGGGTTTCGAGGATCCCAACCACCCCGATCATGTCTACAAACTCGATAAGGCACTCTATGGACTTAAACAAGCTCCACGTGCGTGGTACGAGCACCTTAAAGAGTTTTTGGTTGATCGTGGGTTTAATGTTGGTTTAATCGATCCCACCCTTTTCACCAAAAAGGTTGGAGGTGACTTGTTCATATGCCAACTCTATGTGGATGATATCATCTTTGGCTCTACTAACGTCGCATTCAATGATGAGTTTTGCAATCTTATGACGGACAAGTTCGAGATTTCTATGATGGGAGAATTAGAGTATTTTCTTGGCTTTGAGATCAAGCAACATCCCGAAGGCACATTCATCAAGCAAGCCAAGTATACTTAAGATATGCTCAAGCGATTCAACATGCATGATGCCAAACCTATGAAGACCCCCATGTCCACGACTATTGACTTGAAACCCGACCCGAATGGTAAAGAGGTAGATCAAAAGGTATACCGCTCCATGATTGGCTCTTTGTGATGGAGGGATAATAACCCGGTAGGCCAATTCCACGGTGTAATCCGGCCCCAAAGGACGCTGTGCAAGATCCGGCTAAGGATAAAAGAACTTCTAGAAGGCCCAAGATTGTAGGCCTCGTAACCCGGATTGTGGGTTACGGTAAGGAGAGTTAGGGTTTTATGCGCCGTATCCGGGTAGGATTCAGGGTGCGCCTTGGAGGGCAAGTCAAGGGGTTCGGGTGCTTTATAAACCCGCCCCTAGGTCTAGTTAGAGAGATCCAAGAGTTCTAGCAATATCACTTGATATCGAGCATCTAGTGTAACACGAGAGTTGAGTTAATATATTGAGATCGGAGACTCGGCGACTTGATTGCCGGCTACCAGATCGAGTTCCATCATGTTTTCCTCTGAGCTAAACCCTCTCCCAAACGCCTGTGTCGTCTTGCCCCAAGATCAGTTACCCCCGGTAGCGTCTGCCGTGATTATCCCGCGACAGTTGGCGCCCACCGTGGGGCCTGCGTCCAAAGGTGTTTACATCACGGGAGAAGCTCGGAAGATCATGGAGAATCTAGTCATCGGCGAGATCTACATCGACCGCAAAGGAGAGAAGATGGTGGACGATTCGGGCTGGGGACCAGAGTCGGATCACCTCGAATCCGGATCTATTGTGACAATCGGCCAAATCAGCATCTTCATCGGTATGGTACGTACATCTGGTTTTAAAGGACAATATCATGTGCATACTACAGGAACTTCTAATAAAGACAAGAAGATACTGAAGCAAGCGGTAAACTCGGTTTCCTCGGCCGTTCCGAGATATCTGAGGTGGTCAGAACAAGATGTAACATGGAGCAGAAGAGATCATCCGGAAAGGATAGAGCACCCGGGAGTTTTAGCATTGGTAGTTGCACCACAGGTTAATGGTTATGAGTTGAAAAAGGTCCTGATGGACGGTGGAAGTAGTATCAATATATTATATTGGGAAACTTTTTTACGCATGGATCTCAAGGAGTCTCAGCTACAGAAAAGCTCAACAATTTTTCATGGGATAGTGCCGGGTCACTCAGCATGCCCGAGGGAAAAATCGCATTGGAAGTAGCTTTTGGAGAATCAAAGGATAATTATCGAGTCGAGTGGCTCACTTTCGAGGTGGTCAAATTGCGCAGTCCTTATCACGCGCTGTTCGGAAGGCCGGCTTATGCTAAATTCATGGCTAGGCCGTGTTATGTATATTTACAGCTAAAAATCCCGGGTCCTAAACAAACCATCACCATACATGGGAGCCGGGATATAGCAGCTGAGTGCGATGAAGGAGATTCGGTAATGGCCGAGCAGGCTTGCAGAAAGGAGGAACTCAAGTACTATCGGTCTCAAGTAGACCCGGATGACAGGACAGCATTGAAAAGGCCGAATACTGAAGACGAAAGAGCAAAATTCAAGGCAGCGCAGGATACCAAGACGATAGCTCTTGTTGAAGGTGATCCCTCTAAGCAATTTACTATAGGATCTAACTTGGACAGCGAGTAGGAGAAAGCACTTGTGGAGTTTATTCGTTCTAACGCGGACGTATTCGCCTGGACGCCTAGCGATATGCCGGGTATCCCCACAGAATTGGCAGAACACAGTTTGCACGTAGACCCTAAGTCCAGGCCTGTGAAGCAGGGCCTGCGGAAGATGAACGAGGAAAGAAGGAAAGCTACAGGAGAAGAAATCGCGTGGCTGCTGACAGCCGGTTTCATTATGGAAGTATTTCACCCGGATTGGTTAGCAAATCTGGTTCTCGTGATGAAAAAGACCAATGAGTGGAGGATGTGCATTGATTTTACGAGTCTCAACAAGCATTGCCCAAAGGACCCGTTTGCGTTACCAAGGATAGATCAGATCATAGACGCGGTAGCTGGAAGTGACCTATTATGTTTTCTGGACGCATATTCCGGGTATCATCTGATTAAGCTCAAGAGGGAGGATTGGGAGAAAACATCATTTATAACCCCTTTTGGGGCCTTTTGTTACAAAACTATGACGTTTGGATTGAAGAACGCTGGCGCAACTTATCAGCGGTGTATACAGAAGTGCTTTGAGAACCAAATTGGACGCAATGTCCATGCTTATGTGGATGATGTGGTTATCAAGACCAGGAAGGCAGAGACATTTATCGACGATCTAAAGGAGACGTTCAAGAACTTGAGGAGGTATCATATGAAGCTTAACCCAACGAAGTGTGTATTTGGAGTTCCAGATGGGAAGTTACTCGGCTTTATCGTTTCCGAGAGAGGAATTGAGGCAAACCCAGATAAAATAAAAGCTATCCAGAATATGAAAAAGCCAGAAAATTTGAAGCATGTTCAAAAGCTCACGGGCTGCGTAGCAGCCTTAAGCCGATTTATATCCAGACTCGGAGAAAAAGCAATACCCTTGTACCGGCTCTTGAGGAAATCCGATAAATTCGTGTGGGATCAAGAGGCGGATGGGGCGTTCGAGGCGCTAAAGAAGCAGTTGTCCGAAGCACCAGTCCTAGCGGCCCCGGGTCCTAAAGAGCCCATGTTGCTATACGTAGCAGCGGGCCCCCGAGCCGTTAGTGCAGTAGTTGTTGTGGAGCGTAAAGAGGATGGGAAAGGTTACCCGGTCCAGAGACCGGTTTATTACGTCAGCGAGGTATTATCAGAAGCAAAGCAGCGCTATCCGCACTGGCAAAAACTGGTCTTCGGGGTCTTTATGGCCAGCCGGAAACTGAAGCCGTATTTTCAGGAACACCCCATAACAGTGGTAAGTTCGATACCAATGTCGGATATCATCAGAAACTCAGATGCAACAGGAAGAATAGCCAAGTGGGCGATAGAGATGGGGGATTATCATATCAACTACGAGCCCAGGCCAGCAATCAAATCTCAGGCTTTGGTCGATTTCGTTAATGACTGGACACACACAGGCATGACCACCATGGCTCCAAACTCCGACTCTTGGATTATGCACTTCGATGGATCCAAGCAATACGAGGGATCAGGAGCTGGAGTGGTGCTAACATCACCCAAAGGAGACAAATTGAGTTACGTGCTACAGATTCATTTTGATTGTTCCAACAACGTGGCCGAGTATGAGGCCCTATTGCACGGCTTAAAGGTAGCCAAGGAGATGAACATTAAGAGGATACGATGCTTTGGAGATTCGGACCTTGTAGTACAGCAGGTATCAGGAACTTGGGATAGAAAGGACGCAACTATGGCAGCATACCGCAGAGAGGTTGACAGGGTCACAGGATGTTTCTCTGGATATGAAGTGGAGCACGTAGACAGAAGAAAGAATGAGGCAGCAGACGCCCTCGCTAGACTCGGCTCGCGCAGAGAGCCGGTTCCACCTAACGTCTTCCTGGATGAATTATGGCGACCATCAGTTAAAACCGAGTCTGAGGAAGAACTGGCAAGTCAATACCCGGATTTGGAGCTCGTGGCCACGGTACGCGCTGTTCCCGAGTGGACAGAACCGTTTTTGGCCTACCTATCACGATGCGAGTTACCACAGCAGGAGGTGTTAGCAAGGAAAATTTTGAGAAGAGCGAAGGGATATTCTATCATCAATGGGGAGTTATACAAGAGAAGTGCAGCAGGAGTCTTTTTGCGCTGTGTAGCACCAGAAGAAGGCCGACAGATTCTTAAGGAAATCCATGAAGGTGATTGTGGGCATCATGCATCCACAAGATCCCTTGTGGCCAAAGCTTATCGACACGGATTTTTCTGGCTCACGGCGCTAGCAGATGCGGAGCGATTAGTGGCAAGGTGTGACGGATGTCAAAGGTACGCTCGCCAAACCCACGTGCCGGCTATGGAATTACGGACAATTCCGTTAACTTGGCCGTTCGCTGTTTGGGGTATGGACATGGTTGGTCCCTTTCACATGTCACCTTGCAAGAAGACACATCTTTTGGTGGCTATTGATAAGTTTACCAAGTGGGTTGAGGTTATGCCAGTCACCAATTGTGAAGCAGTTACAGCAATCAAGTTCCTAAAAAGAATTATCTATCGGTTCGGGTATCCCCACAGTATAATTACCGACAATGGAACCAACATGTCCCTTGGCGCAATGGAGAAGTTTTGCGGTAACAATGGAATCCGGCTTGACGTAGCATCAGTGGCTCATCCGCAGGCCAATGGACAAGTGGAGAGGGCAAACCAAGAATTACTTCGTGGACTAAAACCACGACTGCGAGTCCCTTGCATTAGGGCTGCAGGTGCATGGGTAGAAGAACTACCTTCCGTTGTCTGGGGTATCAACACTACACCTAACAGATCTACTCAGATGACACCATTCTTCATGGTTTATGGTGCGGAAGCAGTGCTGCCGAGTGATATTATTCATGATTCACCTCGAGTATCAGCTTAGTCGAGGTAGAGAACGAGAAGACCCGGCAGGATGCCGTATATATGTTAGAAGAACACAGGGAGCAAGCCCTGGAAAGATCAGCCATATATCAGCAAGATTTACGGAGGTATCATAGCCGGCGCATGAAAACCCGGGTATTCCAGGAAGGAGACTTGGTTCTGCGACTGGTACAGTCAAACGAAGGAAAACACAAGTTATCACCACCATGGGAAGGGCCGTTTATCATAAGCCGGAATCTGCACAACGGATCGTATTACCTGATAGATGCAAGGGAAGAGTCGGCTACAGTTAATGACACCGCCCATTCCACTTCGTCTATGCAGGAAAGAGACAGACCATGGAACGTGGCTCAGCTACGTCCCTACTATACTTAGTATAGACTATATTGGCAAATGGAGTTGCACGATGTAACAGGCGGCAGGTTTCAGACGCACTCTTTTCCTATCCAGGGCACCCTTGGGGACTGGGTGGGTTTTTAATGAGGCGGCTTGCTGACCTAACATTCTCATATCAAGAAAAGAAGTGGTTATTCTCATGTTCTTTAATCTCAGTATGTTGCATATATATATAGGTCTTGGGGGTTGATTGCTTGAATATCACAGTTGCAAACTCAATGACCCGGCCTTGATGCCTATGAGCTATAAGGGCCGATTACTCGCAAACGAGTACGGCTGCAATCTTATAACCGGACAAAGGAGCCAAACTTTCTTGACTTTTCTTACTTAAGCTCGATGTGACTCGCAATAAAAGTGGCATGATTTGCTCGCTTACGATTACAATCAGCCATGAAGCCCAATGGGACTCGCCTGACCCTGTTTTCGTATAGATGTAGCAACATGGTATCCACGCGAAAGCCGGCTTATAGTACAAGATAGTCAAAAGGGTCATCTAAACCACAAGTTATGCAGAGTACAAAGCTAATAGCCGGAAACTCAACGTTTATCAAGCATAACTTCATTACCTATGTGAAACAGCTCCGGGTCTGGGCTTAGCAAACAACAAACTCGTTCTCTTCGAAAAGACCACATATCCCAGACTCGGAAATTCGGGTCTTGGCGATTCGGGATTTTGGAAAAATAAAAAGTTGCTTAGTTGCTAAGGCTCAAAAAACCCAAACATCCGAGTCTTGGGGACTTGGGGACTTAGAAGCAAGTCCGCTCGTCAACACCCATGAAACTGGGAAACCGAGTCTCACAAAAGGGATCGTAAAGAAAGTCGGATATCAAGAACAAGTTGACTCAAAAGTGGATAAATTTAAACGATCAGAAGAAGCACAAAGTGTATCAAGAACCTAGAGTGCATTACAAACTTCGGTAAATAGTATCAAAGGTGCACAGGCGCACCATCCAAAAATAGCTGTTTTAACAACACATCGGCCGACTGACGCGTATGAAATAGCATCCGGTATCAGGTATCACTCGGCGTTCTAGGCCGCGGCGTCCATCTTCGCCTTGCCCTTGCCATCACTTGGGGTAGCAGCAGCACCCGGATCAGCAGTACCGGCTCGCGCAGGAGGAGGAACGACTGGTGTGGAGGTAGCGGGCGCAGAATCGGCTTCAGCCTTCTTTTTGGCAGCCTCCTCCCTCAACTTAGCAGCTTCCTCCTTCCATCGGGCCAGCATGTCATACGGCTCGGGAAGATCTGACTTAACCGCTTCATCAGCAACATCATATGCAGGAACGATGGAATCGACATCCAAGCCGTCAGCAATCACGCTGGCCGGGTAACGGACCTCCTTCTGGACGGCTTGGAAATCCTTCACGGAGAACTTGGACCCATCAAGCTTGAATTCCGGGAAACCGCCCATAAGCTTGGCTAGCTCGAGCTTAGGGAAGTAAGCCTTGGCAAGCGCAAGCCCCCGGGTTACTCCAACCCGGCAGGACGAGCGTTTTCAGTGCCAAATCCACTCGGGGATAGTGGAGCAGGCGTCCAGCATTCTCTTCAGGTCGACATGCCCCTTACCCGGCCACCGTATTTCTTGAAGGATCCATTTGGTTCCGGCGCATAGCTGCCGGATAACGCTCTTGATAGTTTTCAGCCTGGCAATATCATCCTCGTCCGGCATCACTTCATCCGGACCTGCAGAAAGAAATGGAAACATGAGTAAGGAAACTCTGGCTATTTATCAGAAGGATAACCCGGATGAAGAATCGTACCAAGCAAAGCACGATACGTATCATCAATTTGAACAGAAAGGCTCGTTAGACCATCTTCTGCTGTGTGAGCCCTCCGCCTATACTTCCTCATTATCTTCCCACTCCTCCTGGCCTCAGCCTCGGCCTCCTCACGCAGAGCCACCTCCTTTTCAATGAGCTTGGTGGCCTTTGCGAGTTCCTTCTCAGATTGAGTCACGAAGGACTGCAGGGATGCAAGGAAGGATTAGCCGGGTAAAGGGGCAAGTTATCAGTCGGTTATACCGTAAAGTTCCAAGCAAATTGTGAATCAATTCACTCGGAACTTGGGGACTAGATAAGGACACAAGCAATATTATTCGGGTTTACCTCGTGTTTGGCTATTAAAGCCTCCAAGATGTTTTCTTCATTAGCCCTCAAAGTGCGCAGGGTTTCGAGCATCTGGGCAAACGTCAGGTCTTCGGGTCGGACACCAGAAGAGCCGACAGCCTGGTCGCCTGGTGGGGGAGCTTTCCCCGCCCTTGGGGTCGAGACCCGGACAGTCTGGGTATCCGGGTTGGGAGAACCCATCCTCGTGTCCGGAACCTCGATCTCCTCGTCCACTGGTTCGGATGACGCTGGAGACCCGGCGGCTTGGTGAAGTGGATCGCCCAAGGGGCCTTGTTCCTGGTTGTTCTCAGTATCACCGCCAGTTGCGGCATCTACGTTCTCAGTCGGCTCCTCCGCCTCCCGGTTTTCCATCTCCACATTCTCCGGGTCACTAACTGTGACTTGAGCGCTAAAGAAAGGGAAGAAGAGCAGTTAGCAATAGTAATTGAAAGTTATCAGGTATGAAAGGATGTCGTATAATAAAGACTCACCCGGTATTTACAGCGTAATCAAGCGGGAGTTCGCTGCTGGAAGCAGATGAAGCCGTCAAAGGGACCGACAGCGGGACCTGGAATTGCCCCGCGAGCGGGTGATTGGGAGATGGATGGCGCTGAGGAGATTTGGAGGGGCGAGGAAGAGGAATATCGGCCCGGAGGTTTGGCGAGGAGGAGATATCCGAGTTAAGGGGATCATCCCCTGGTGAACTCCGGGTCACTCTGCGCTTGGCCGGGATAGAATCCTTCAAGTGCGATGAGTTAGATAGTCGTTGGTTAAGTCTGTGCATGATATCAAAAGAATAGGGTTCGGAAGACATGGTGGAATAGGGAACCTTGCACACCACTCCTCTAGCTTTCCTCTTGACCCCGACTGTTATTTCTGGATCGGACTCGGTGGCCTCCGGGTCTTCGTCATCCTTCTCATCCTCGTCCTCTGGCCCTGCAAGCCGAGTATGTGTCGATGGAAAAGGTTAAAATAAGGAAATTTATGCAAATGAAGATGACGTAAGATTCGGATAATTACCCTCATCATTGTCAGCCGGTTCGTCTTCCTCCTCCAGGTCTCCGGTAGCAGGAGAAGTTTCAACATTCCAGAAAGGGTTATCAGCCTGATATAAAAACAGGAAGGTGGGAATCAGTAATTGCATCAAGATGAAGACGTATGAATAAAGTTGCATATGTCGAGTCTTACCGCTGGGGCCGGGTTTTCCCGGGTAAATGGCGGCAACCCGGCAATGTTCTTGATCACTTCCAGCTTTTCCGTCAAGAAGCCTTTGATGGTTTTGTTGGTGTCGCCGGCTGCAAAGCTCTTGGTGGAATATCGGAGTGCATCTGTGGCATGCCCCGAGTACTCGCACATCAATTTGGTGCGGATAGAATTGGGTTGGATTCGGAAATCAACCCAAGTTTTCACTAGATTGAGCCCAAGAAGGCCTTGGGCGGAAAGGATGGCTATTCTAGCTAGTGAAGGCAGGATTGCTTCCCTGTCCGAGTCAGGGGCGAAAGCATTAAATTTCTCGGAGATATCAAGGAGGCCCTCTGAGTAACCCGGCAACCTCTTTTCGCCGGGTGGGGAGGTGTCCCGGCAATAGAAGTATGAGAGTTGCCACTGTTTGACGTGTGAATTAAGAGTAAGAGGTGGCTTTAGAGAATTGTTGCGGCGCTGGATAGAGACTCCGCCGCAAGCAAGAAGTGCTCCGTCGCCGCTTTCGCGGCACGGTTTGCACTGGAAAAGTTCGGTGAAGAGAGCCAAACTTGGCGGGGTGCACAGGTATGACTCGGACAGAACAATGAAGTGGGTAATATTCAACATAGAGTTAGGCCCTATGTCGAATATCCCGAGGCCATAATGGCTCAGGACCTCACGAAAGAAAGGGTGACCCGGAGGACGGAATCCCCGGGTCACGTGCTCTATAAAACAGATTACCTCATCCTCGGCAGGTGGGTCGGGTCTCGTCACCCGGCGCCCTCCAATGAATGTCCTTCTGAGAAGGGAGGACCCCCAACTCGGCCAGCTCGTCCAGCTTGGCCTTTGTGACTGTGGATCGCCCCCAATTGGCGGATATGGATTGGGTTGCCTTCGCCTGGGCCGGCTGTTTCCCTTGCCTTTTGGGAGCCATGGGATCAACCTGCAAAACACAAGGCAAAAAGGTGCAAAAATTAAGACTCGGAAACCATGGGCTATTCGAGTATCTGTGAGTGGTAACAAGAAAGTATGGAAGTTAAGCATTATCTGGGTGTCATTCTAGAAGGCAAGGTTACAAGTTATCCGTGTATCAAGCATCATTATACGAACTATGGGGTACTTACGTATTCAAAGGTGTTTGAGGAAGACGGATGATTTCCCATGAATCTACTGCAAGCAAAAGAACCGGAGGAAGAGGATTTTCCGGGTGTCAATGACATGCGCGGAAAATTGGAACGAAATGGATCTAGATTGGAAAACTTGCGGGCGATTCTACGAAGAAATTAATGGTTAATGATGATAGGAGAATGATGTATGGCCGTCAATCAAGCTATTGGAGGAGTTATCGAGCATCTAAGCGACCCGACCGAGCATGACAGGAAGAATTGCCCGCGGGTTGACCTAGATCTAATCTAGAGTAAATCAAGGGATTGTGAGGTTGAATTGATGGGTACGAGAAACTTACTGAAGGGGATTGGAGTAGCACGCAACGGCGGTGAACAGCGCGGTCTGGATGATCCCTCGCAACTCCCGGCGGTCCGGATGAAGGTATGGCGACGGAGCTCGGCGGCGGCGCAGAGTGGCGCGAGGATGAATGTGGCCGTTGGCGGCTTGGCTCCGGCAAGAGGCGTGAGGTTTCTCGCGATGATGTTGCGCAATCACGAGAGAAGAGGAAAGTAGAAGAGCTGGAATGGATTGTTGGAAGGTTAGGTTGTCTCCCGGGCACCTATTTATAAGGTGCGGGTGGATAAGATCTAGGCCAACGGGAGGGAGCCGGAAATTTTGGGATAACGGTTACCTGCGCGGATTTTGCGAGATACACTTTAAGGGCTGAACGAAATATCCGGGCAAAAATAGGAAGTAGATCTTCTCCGCGACATCAGGGTTAATTATCGAGTAAAGTAAGCCAGATCTTTAACATTCTTATTAGGGTGTTAACCCGGAAAACTAAGCAAAGTACTTGGAGAAAATTGGGTTACTATATGGCCACCGTGGAGTTAGGCCTAGCTGTTTATCAAAGCAATTTAACCCGGCCTCCATTAAGTTTGTAAGTTTGATAATTTTGCAGGGAATAGCGTGCGCTTCAAAGAGAATCTCGTGAAGCCCAAGCTATTCTGGGGACTACTGATGGAGGGATAATAACCCGGTAGGCCAATTCCACAGTGTAACCCGGCCCCAAAGGACGCTGTGCAAGATCCGGCTAAGGATAAAAGAACTTCTAGAAGGCCCAAGATTGTAGGCCTTGTAACCCGGATTGTGGGTTACGGTAAGGAGAGTTAGGGTTTTATGCGCCGTATCCGGGTAGGATTCAGGGTGCGCCTTGGAGGGCAAGTCAAGGGGTTCGGGTGCTTTATAAACCCGCCCCTAGGTCTAGTTAGAGAGATCCAAGAGTTCTAGCAATATCACTTGATATCGAGCATCTAGTGTAACACGAGAGTTGAGTTAATATATTGAGATCAGAGACTCGGCGACTTGATTGCCGGCTACCAGATCGAGTTCCATCATGTTTTCCTCTGAGCTAAACCCTCTCCCAAACGCCTGTGTCGTCTTGCCCCAAGATCAGTTACCCCCGGTAACGTCTGCCGTGATTATCCCACGACACTTTGCTCTACCTTTGTGCATCTAGACCCGATATTATGTATAGCGTAGGTAAATGTGCAAGGTTTCAAGCCTCTCCGAGACAAAGTCACTTTGAAGCGGTTAAGCGCATCTTTCGATATTTAGTTCATACCCCAAACTTCGGTCTTTGGTATCCCAAGGGTTCAAGTTTTCAGCTCATTGGGTATTCGGATGCGGACTATGCAGGAGAGAAGACGGATAGGAAATCTACATCCGGAGGGTGTCAATTTCTTGGCCGCTCATTGGTGTGTTGGTCATCCAAGAAGCAAAACTGCATTGCTCTCCCTACCACCGAGGCCGAATACATCTCCGCGGCTAGTTGTTGTGCTCAATTACTTTGGATGCGGAAAACATTGAGAGATTATGGCATCGTATTCGACAAAGTTCCTCTCTTGTGCGACAATGAGAGTGCCATAAAGATCGCCTACAATCCCGTTCTTCACTCCAAGACGAAGCACATTGAGATACGACATCACTTTATTCGGGATCATGTTGAGAAGGGTGATATTGATCTCTCCTATGTGGCAACCAAGGATCAACTCGCGGATATCTTCACGAAGGCCCTTGATGAACCAAGATTTCGGGGTTTGAGGAATGAACTAAATGTGATCGATGCGTCCAACTTCTCTTGACCCCTTGCATAAGTACCTTCACTATATGTGCTATCTAGTTTAGATGTAAGCATGGACATAGGGGGAGCGTGGTTCAACCAATGAACTAACACTCCACCTATCATGCGCAAAACAACCAAAGCGTCATGCATATCTAGTCAATTTGTGACTTATTGTGCTTAAAACGTGAGTTATACTTTTAAGTCCAAGATACATCTTCGCGACTTCTTGGTATCACTCAAACACGGTGGCTTCGGCCACCAACATTTTCCCCTTTTTATTTGTATTTGTTTGTTTTGGTTTTGATGTTTTCCTCGTATTCGTGCGTTTGTTTGTGTTTCTCGTTTTTGGAGGCTCACGACTTGTTCCATCTTCCACAAAAACTCGGATGGCGTGGGAACACCGGAAATTCCGGCATAGGGCCCGGAATATTCCGGCCCTCAGACATTTGTCCCAGAAATTTCGCCAATTTCCGATGTGCCCGCTCACAGATGGCACACCGGAAATTTGAGCGGAAATTTCCGGGGGCCCGGAATATTCCGTGCCTTAAGCCCCGGAAATTTCTGGGGTTCGAGATTGACTCGAATAATCCCCCAAATATCTAGCGTGCCCGCTCGCAGAAGGCACACCGGATATTTGGGCAGAATATTCCGGTCCAAATTTCCGGACCCCGGAATTTTCCGGCCTTAATACCGGAAATTTCCGGTGGGGTTGGTCTAGGGCTATATAAGGGCGACGGGAGGGAGCAGTTCCAGATTGCTCTCCCTCCCTTCGCCTCCACTCCGCCTCCAGACGCCGCCGCCGCCTCCGAGACCTCCGGGAGGCCCCTTTGCCTCCCCTCCTCGTCCTCTAATCGCCTTTTGCGGATCAAGAGACCGCACATCCGTTCCTATCTCATGGATCCCGGTATGTGTTCCGTTTTCTCCGTAATCTATGGTTGATTAGATGATTTGATCTCATGTCTAGTGATTCTTCATGGTATTGTACGGTCATATCTTCACACAAGTATCACATATACTCTAGGTTTTATCTTTGTACTCCAGTTCGTCGTTCTAGATTCGCTACAGGCCCAGATTTAGATCTGGATTCGAAAATTCCGAAGGCCGGAAATTTCCGCCCCAGGTCCGGAATTTCCGCCCCCCGGAAATTTCCTTGAGGCCGTAATTTCCACACCCACGATCGGAATTTACGGCCTGTACTGAATCTCGAACAGAGATCTACTTTCTCCATTTCCTCAAGTCGGGAGCCCCCGTTTTTTATTCTTGTTTGGTTTTCTTTGCATCTTTTCTGCTTTCCTCGCAGATGGCTCAAGCTCTAGGCCCGGCAAGTTGCTTAGCTCCTTCAAACGACTCCGTCACCTGCGGGAAAATGATGAGGGGACCTTTGTTGATGAAAATGAGACTCGCCGGCGTGCGAGGGATGCTGAGAGAGAGTATGAGCGTGCACGTGATGCTGACAGGGCTGCTCGCAAAGCTGGGAGGGCACAAGGTAAAGTCTGCTCTGAACTTGGCTACCATGTCCCTGAGTTCAAGGCTTGGAGGGGCAAGGCCTGGTACACCGAGGGTCCTCAAGACCCCACTATTGATTCCTGCTTCTGGCACGTTGAGCAGGAGACTCTTTTCAAACAAGTGTACACTGTGATGAGCAAGCCTTTATGTCCCATGAAGGTGATCAACTTTGCTCATTTGGCTGCCAATCCTGCCTACTTCAACCACTCCGTCCAGCTGGCCGAAATCCTTGGTCTGCGCCCTCTTATGGAGACTAGATGCTCCTACAATACCACATTCATCCAGCAGTTCTTCGCCACACTAGTCATTGATGATTCTGAGGAGATTGGGATGTCTTGGATGTCTGGCCCTCACCTGCTCACCGCCAACTTCCATGACTTTGCTACTGCGCTTGGGTATCCTTTTGCTGGCCTCAGCACTCCACAGGGTCACCGCATGCATGTTCACGGGGTGGAGTATGAGAAGAACAGACTGGCTGAGCTGTATGGTCCCAGAGGTGTGGTTGGATCGGCTAAAGGTCTATTTGCTATCTATGACATTCTTCTGCGTATGTTCAGGGAGACTATTGCTCCGAGTGCGGGCAATAACGATGCTATTCGTGGTGGCTTGATCAACCTCATGTACCACGCCTACTTGACCTTCACTGAGAGTGACATGACTGACATGGAGGCCCACAAGATTGATGTGATGGATTTCATCTTCAATGAGATCCACTTTGCTCTCTTCCACCGCAAAGTGCCTCCATATGCTCCCTATATCATGAAGCTCATCAAGGCTCGCTATCCCGAAGCACTCCGTGAGGACTTGGAGCTAGACTGTGAGGAGCACAAGGATGTCACTCTGTACAAGAAGGCCGCCCACACTCAGCAGGCTTCTCATGATGTTGGCGCCACTGGACAGGGACATCGTGATCCTCGCATGCGTCCTCCTCCTCCTGGCAAGAAGAAGCGTTCCTGGCTTGTTCGTGCAGTTGAGAAGGTGCTGTGCATGAATGTGTGCCTCCACAAGGAGAACTACAGTGCCTATGTGGAGCGCCGCAGCATCCTAGAGAACCAGCACCACATCATGACTGCTCTTCAGGCTCCCAATGTGCCACCACTTCCTTCTCCCAGGATTGCCTACAAGAACTGGAACAACCGCGACGTGACTGGGATATCGGTGTGGATGATGATGAGGACATGGAGGATGTTACCGAGGATGAAGCTGAAGAGGAAGAAGAGGACACCCAGGCCTAGAGTTTGCTCCATGGGACGTAGCTCTCTCTTTTCTCTTTTTGGTATCTTGATGCCAAAAGGGGAGAAGATCTAGATGATCGCGGGGATTTGCTTGGGTGGGTTTCTTTCGTTCTTTGTTGCCGTTTCTTATCGTTTCGTGCGTCTTTTCGAACTTCGTTCTATCGTACTCGTTATTCGTTGGTGAACTATTATTATTAGGAGGCATGTCTCCTATATATGCTATCTGTGATGTTTTCATATCTTGCATTGTTAGTTTATCTCCCTGCAAATACCCGTGTTGTCATCATTCACCAAAAAGGGGGAGATTGAAAGTTCATGATCCCTCTAATGATTTTGGTGATGATTGATGGGGAGATAATAACCCGGTAGGCCAATTCCAAGGTATAACCCGGCCCAAAGGACGCTGTGCAAGATCCGGCTAAGGATAAAGACACTTCTGGAAGGCCCAAAGTTTGTAGGCCTCGTAACCCGGATTGTGGGTTGCAGTAAGGAAAGCTAGGATTTGTAAGCGGTGTTCGGGTAGGACTCAAGTTGCGCCTTGGAGGGCAAGCCAGGTAGGGGTACGGGTGTTTTATAAACCGGCTCCTAGGCTTAGTTTTGCAGAGATCCAAGTAGTAATCATATCGCCGAATATCGAGTATCCATTGTACACAAGAGATCGAGTTAATAAAGTGAGATCGGAGACTCGGCGACTTCATCGCCGGCTACCAGATCGAATGTCGGATATATACCGAATAGGGGTATAGAAGATGGTAGACAAAAGAGCTGGATTACCAGGGTGGCCTGTAAGGTAATGGGCTTGAGTCCATTGGGCGGCCCAGTAGTCCAACGCGTAGAAGCCGGATTCTAGAAGAACCCGGATCACGGCCCGCGTGATCTGGCTTGGAGGAGAAGACGGATTCCTTACTTTCCAAGTTACAAGCTAAACGTAGTCTTCTAGGTTTCTGGTTCTGTAAGCCCTAATCCGGCTATTATATAAAGCCGGACGGGAGATAGATTTCATAAGTTGAATAAGTTCCTTTAGTTCCAAGGTTCTAGGTTCTAGCTTAAGCCTTGCGCAACTCGCCGGGAAGTTCATCCTCGATGAGTAGCTAGATCTATTCCCTTACATTGTAACCTTATTATACGGGCTTTAGTCCCTCATAGTGAGAAGTGCAGGAGTAGGTACGCCGTACTGTCGCGACGTACCGAACCTGGGTAAATCCCGTGTTCTGTGTTTACTACGCTATCCCGTTACCCCACGTCTCTACCGTAGTCTCATGGCACCCCAGTCTATGAAAACTACTACGATGTCTCGACAGTTGGCGCCCACCGTGGGGCAAACGACGTCAGGCGTGAAGTTCCGATCTGGGATATTAGGCGGAATCGGAAGATCGATCACCGTCGGAAGCTTGGAATTCGACAACGACGTCGGGCGCTTCCTCGACAACGGATCCTACATCCCGGCGCAAAACCATCTGGTAAGTGCCTGCGTTTTACCGATTGGATCTGCTAATATCTTTATCGGATTAACCGCGGAAGCAATGGGGTTTTGTGGTGAAAGCAATTATCCCCCACCCGCCCTATACCCAGTCGAAGACGACTATGATGCCGGATTTTGCTCAGATCGCCGACAAAACAGTGATACGCACTTTATCGGCATGGTGCAATCCGAGATCGCCGAAAACACGGATGACGGAAATCCCGTGCAAGAGGCAGACAACGATACACCCGTCACAGAGACGGAAGAACCAACACCCGTCACAGAGACGGAAGATCCGACATCCGTCAACCAGACGATGAACTCGGAAACAGAGTCCGTGCTTGCCGCCATTGAGGCGAGATTGGAGTCGGAAACCGGATCGGATAACTTCGAATCCGAAGACGAAGATGATGATGCCTTCGTAAGAAAAGTTAAGTCCTTTCAAGAGGGATTCCATGAAGTGCTAATGGCAAAACCAGCCGATACAACGGGTGCCGATAGCCAGGAAAGCCCTAAAACCCCCCCGCCAGCAGAGGAGAGGGAAGACGGAGAAACTTCTCCGATATTTCCTAATGTCAAGGAGATGACAGAGGATGAACCTGTCAAAAAACCTCCCTCTTCCAAGAAAAAGCACCGTGCTTCTAAAAAACTCCAGTACAAACTCCGGAAGAAAAAGTCAGCTGATCTCGCTGATGAAAACCTGGAAGTTGGAGATGTTAGTGGCACAAAGCCTACGGAAAAGAAATCTAAGGAAATCACTGCTCCGCCAATGGCAGAACTGGAAGAGCAAGAACTATTACAAACTCCAGTGGGACCCAACGAACCCCCTGAGATGCTGGAAGCCAGGAGACAAGCTTTTCAACGGCAACAGCAACAACTGCTTAGATCTCGGCAACACCTCCAACAAACCCATAATGACATCAAAATCATGAAGGAAGAAATTGAGGAGTACGAGAGAAAGCACAGATCTGTCTTAAAACCTACAAGGTTACCCGGAATTACAAAACCGAAAGAACTGCCGCCAAAAGAAAGGTTCTATAACCCATCTTGGCAAAAGCAGTTAAACGGCAAAGATGCCAAGGGCGAACCAATATACAAAACCGCAGCTGAAAACGCGGAAGCAGCATTCGCCATCCTAAATAACGATCTGTACTCCAACGGGGAAAAACTCCAAGGGGTGTACGCTTTCCTAGGAAAAGCATTACAGCAGCAACAGCAAGGACAAGAGCGATCAGGGAGGCTGCATGATAATTCCGCCCTCTGCAAAACTGTTACTTGCGCTGCTGGAGCACCTGGACCGGAAGAACCCGGAGATTCGGACAAAAAAGAGGATCCGAGAAAAGACAAGAAAAACCCCGACAACCGGGACGCAGCGTCTAGAACCGGACCTCATCTCCCGAAAGATGGATATAAACCACACGATCGGGAAAACAAACACCGGAATGACGGCAAAATAATGCCACCTCCGAGAAACCCAGCTGAAAAAGCTGGAAGATACGATACACCTCACAGGCGTGAAAGATCTCGGACACCGCCCAAAGATAAGGAAAGGTACAGGAGCAGGACTCCACCTAATCCCAGAGGGCGTGACAACGGAAGAGATAGAGATAACCTCGGAAAAACGCGTCCGCGCAACAATGGAAAAGAAAGGAGTAGATCCCCTTCTGTCCATTCAGCCGGGAGATATTCTGCGCATATTGACAGAGCAGAAAAGGATGATCTATACTTTGGTCCTAAGTGTTTTACAGACAGGATCCGAAGGATAACCCTGCATTCTGGCTTTGCCAAAGTTGGTCCAACCTACCAAAAATATACCGGCAGTACAAACCCGGATACCTGGCTTTCAGATTATTACACAGCCGTCCAGATCAACAACGGGACAGACCTGGAAGCTGTCAAGTTTCTTCCCCTAATGTTGCTAGACGGAGCCAGAGATTGGATTAATGGTTTACCATCAAGAACTGTCGACAGTTGGGATGATATGGCGAGAGTATTTACTCAGCATTTTCGAGGAACATACAAACGCCCAAATAGCATCAACCAGCTGAACCGTTGCACCCAATTTGAAGACGAACCATACGTGGATTTCATCTCCAGATGGACTGCAATGAAGAATAGTTGCTCTGGGGTAACTGACGTACAAGCAATGCATGCTTTCGTCAATGGCCTAAAACCCGGACTTGTACCGTTCATGGTTGGCTCTAAAAAGCACAAAGATCTCGGATCTATGCTTACAACCGCTAATGAGCATGCTGCAGCCGAAGACGATATCAGAGCAAGAGGAGGCAATATTGAGTCACTGATACTGGCCAAGAAAACACCTCGTTCTGATAAAAAAGGAACCCCGGAGTCAACAACAAAGCCCAAGGAGGTTAACTTAGCCTTTGGAGGAGAAAAAGGGAACAAGTGGAAGGGCCGCAGTCCGGATCCCATCAATTACACTCCTGAAGAATGGGAGAGAATTAAGTCGGAACCCTGCGTCCACCACTCTCAGTTTGGGAAACCAACCCACACAAACGCGCAATGCCGGCTAAACAAGCATATGAAAGGCAATGCAGGATCCGGAAATAAAGGGAAGGGTTCTAAGAGGAAACCTGCCAAACAAAAGCCAGAAGCTGAAAAAGAAGACAGTGAATCGGACACTGATGATAAAATCCAGGAACAACAGCGAAAAGGCGAACCCAAATTTCCGAGAGTTGACGGAGAAGCAATGCTAACTTTCCTAGCAACCCCGTCAGCAAAGGTGGCCAAAAGGACACTTCGAGAAATAAACGCGGTTGTTCCTGCAACCCCAAAATTCTTGAAGTATTCCAACACACCGATAATCTGGGATCAGTCTGATCATCCCGGAAATATCCCTGAACCCGGCACACAAGCTCTTGTTGTAAGCCCTATTGTTCAAAACACTAGGCTAAGAAGAGTGCTGATGGACGGAGGATCCAGCATCAATATAATGTACCTGGATACACTGAAGCACTTGAAGATATCCGAGTCCCAGCTCAACTACAGCAATATACGCTTCCATGGCATCGTTCCTGGCAGGCAAGCACGATCCCTAGGAGAAATTTCCCTAGATGTCACCTTCGGAGATAAAGATCACTTCCGGCAGGAAAAAGTATCCTTCGAAGTTGTGCCGTTCGAGAGCGTGTATCACGCAATACTCGGACGTCCGGCTTTCGCCAAGTTTATGGCAAGATCTTGCTATATCTACAACAAGCTGAAGATGCCAGGACCCAAAGGAGGAGTAATCACCATTGCCGGTGATTTCAAGCTGGCAAACGAGTTGGAGAAGCAAAACGCCCTTTGCGCTCAAAGAGTTATAGCTCAGGAAGAACTGAAGGAGTTAGCCAAGGAGGTATCGCCGAAAGAAATGCCGGCAGGAAAAGAAACTCGGAAACCAACAGATAGCTTCAAGGCATCCGAGAATACAAGACAGGTAATCCTAGATCCCAAAGATCCGACAAAATTCGTCGTTGTAGGGACTGGGATGACCGACAAATAGGAAGGCGAGCTCATCAAGTTCCTCCGTGAGAACTGGGACATTTTTGCTTGGTGTCCAGCTGACATGCCAGGCGTACCCAGGGAACTTGCTGAGCACCAACTCAAGGTTATTCCCGGATCAAAACCCGTCAAACAAGGTCTCCGTCGATTTGACGGAAGAAGACGGAAGGCTATTGGCAAGGAAATTATCCGGCTTTTAGCAGCGGATTTCATCAAGGAGGTAATCCATACTGACTGGTCCGCAAATCCGGTATTAGTACCGAAGAAAGACACAACTGCCCTCAGAATGTGTATAGATTACACAGGATTGAACAAGTTATGTCCGAAAGATAGGTTTGCGCTGCCGCGAATCGATCAAATAATAGATGCCACTGCAGGCTCTGAGCTTTTATGCTTTTTGGATGCATACTCCGGGTACCACCAAATACGCATGAAAAAGGAAGATCAAATCAAGACTTCTTTTATAACCCCGTACGGGACGTATTACTACGTAACCATGCCTTTTGGCCTGAAGAACGCAGGTGCAACCTACCAGCGTTGCATGCAACGTTGTTTGCATAGTCAGATTGGAAAAAACGTCCATGTTTACGTGGACGATATTGCTGTCGTAACCAAGGAAAAAGATGCACTCCTTGAGGATTTGCGAGAAACCTTCGAAAATTTGCGCACTTACAAGATGAAGTTGAATCCATCTAAGTGCGTATTCGGGGTTCCCTCAGGAAAACTTCTGGGTTTCATCGTTTCTCAGAGAGGAATAGAAGTTAACCAGGAAAAGATGAAAGCGATCTCGAACATCTCAAAACATACGTATGAAAAAGATGTCCCAGAATTGCCGGGTTCCGCCACAGCCATAAAAAGATTTCTTAGTTGGCTGGGGGCTAAAACCCTACCACTCTTCAAGCTGCTGAAAAGTTTCGACAAGGTCAAGTGGATTGCGGAAGCCTGGGAACACCTAGCAAGTTATGTCCCCTTCTGTACTTAGTTCAAATCTATGTAAACATCTTTTGAGATCATGAAATAAAGTTGTCGGAATGCTATCATCCATTTTTCTTATAAGTGCAAAGTGTTTCCGCCTCATCTATTTCCCAATGATCTTACAAATTTCTCAATGTTAACCCGAATTGTGCTTGCGTACTCGGCGTTACATAACTGAATGATTTTTTCAGCCTTTTAACGGCTAAAGGAAACTTGAATCGCCTGCGTGCCCAAGTTTCACTTAAAACTTTCCTTGTTTCTCTAAGTCTTATCTGATCGTGCGTATGCTGGGTTACTGGAACTAGTTAGTAAAAATGCCTTTAGCATGATTCATGTTTTCGAGTTTCAAAACTGCTTGGTTCGTCCCCAGTTACTCGGCATAACGATTCATAATGCTATTTGAGCCATTTCAAACACTAAGGACAGTTAAAGCATACACACCAGAGAACTTAGAAAGATAAAGGAGTGGTAAAATTCAAACAACTTGCAAAGTAATTTCATAGTCTAAACTGCAAAAGGCGGAATTTTCAGTAATACATAAGAAGCATTACATTTTGGATTACAAATGAAAGAACAGTAATGCTCCTATTGTCTAAATTTTCTATCCAGGTTCCAGGCAACCCTTCAAGAATCCGACTCCTCCTCGCTGCTTTCTTCATCGGGAATCGGAGGAGCTTCTTCTTCTGGATAGTGGACGCCGACATTTACCATGGCGGCAATCTGGGTGGCGTGGCCCTTAACTTCACCAAAGATGGTGGATCGTTGCGCATCCGTGTATCCCTGAGGGACACCGGTGGCCACACGCCAGGATTTGGCACTAGGGTAGTGCATGCGCATAAGGCCTAAGGCCGTACGCGCACCACCCCGTGCAGCGGAGCGGAGAACAGACTCCTTGGACTCCGCCACCTCCATGATGATACCCGGAAGTTTTTCAACCTCCGAGCATTCCCCAGATTTTTCGGGAAGAAACTTGCCTACCAGCTGCGTTGCAGCAGCCTTCATCAAGTTCCATGTTTCCCCGAAAGCTCGGATGCCTGCAGCCCGAGCGCCATCTGGGGTGTCTCCTGCTTGATCCGATAAAGCATACAAAAGGGTTAGGGAGACAAACAGAGAAAGCAAAACATGGAAAGATGAAGACAAGGGTAAAAATTTACCGATGAGTTTATCGATCTCCGAAACTTCCTCCAGGCGAAGGTTCAGAGCTTCAGTCAAATCCTGGATGGCGGATTTGTCTTTCTCCGCCTGCTCGGAAGCCTTGGAGTTAGCCACTCCAAGGGCCAGATTGCTGGCTTCCAGGTCTTTTTGAGCCTTCACAAGATTCTTGTGAAGCTCAATGTTCTCATTGCGGAGAATCTCGGCGTTGCCGGAATCTTCCGCTGCTTGTTTAGCTTCAGCTAAAGCAGCTGAAAAAGCAAAGGGCAAATCCGAGTTGATCAATTTCCTCGAGAAAAAACCACAACAAAGTCTTAAATCGGAAATTTCAAAACGAAAAAGCCTACCTTTCGTTTCCGTCAAAGCAAGCTGAGACGATTCCAGCTCCGTCTCTCTCTCCTCAAGAATAGAAAGAAGACTTCGAACTTCTTTATTCTTGATAGTGAGCTTCCTGAAAACTTCCAGGTTTATGGCCTCGGAGGTTTGCTGAAACACAGCAAGGAAAAGTATGGTTAATAAAAAACATCAAAGCAAAAAAGCATGCATTTTGTTTAATGCTTGGGGGCTAGAGTTACATACCTGGCTCATGCGTTGCAAACCTGCTAAGTTTTCCCGGAATTCCTTCGCGTATTCCGCGAAGTGATTTTCGGCCGCGTTCAGGCCGTCATTTATAGCCTTGAAATCCTTGTCAAAGGTGGGGATTTCCTCGTCGAATGTCCGAGAAGATTTCCCCACCTCTGGAGCCGCCCTTTCCCTCGTGTCCGACTCGGACACAATGGGCTGGCTGGGCTCTGGGGGCTTGGTGGTGGTGGCGGCAGTAGGTTCTTCCGCCATTGTCTGCGGCGTATCCGGGGCGACGGCGGGAGATGGTTGGCTGCCTCGGTTGGAAGAAGCTCTGAGCTTCTTCAACTTTCTTGGCTTCAAGGTGGAGGGGGGCAAGCTAAAAACCAAAAACCCGGAAAAGGTTAAAACACCGAAGATGGACGAAAAAGATCCCATGAAAGAAAAAACCCAGAAGAAAATAACCTGGACGTGGCGACGGGGATTCCGTCAAGGTCGATAATTTCATCCGAAGAAATTATCTTCTTGCGTTTGCGCCCACCAGTAGCGGCAGTACGCAGCGCATCCAGCTCGGCCTCGGAGGCTAACTCCGAGTCTGGAAGATCCACAAGCTGTTGGAAAAAGCCAATCAGATTCGAAAGGTAGATTATCCAGGAAGTAAAAATTATACCCAAATAACGGAAAAGTTACCTTAGGAGCGGGGTTGTCGGCCGTGTACATTGGCCGACTCTCCGTGTATTGATCGCGCGAAGCGACCAATTGATTGATGCGCCGCCGGAGCTCCTTTGCGGGCCAATCCTTGTCGGTTGTCCGCATTGGATCCTTGGCTCCTGTGTATTCACACAGGAGACGGCCTCCGTGGTTTGCTAATGGCTGAATCCGCCTATTCAGCCAGCAAAAGACCGTGTCCATTCCGGTCAAAGGAGGTTGGGAGGAAGTGAGTTTGGCGATGCGCCTCTTGATCCTTAGTAGATCTGGAGGCAGAACCTGGACGGCCTCTGTAACCCAGTTATCCTGGGGAACAGCGGCGGAGTTCACAAAAGGTGGAACCCCGACGGCTTTTTTAGGAAAAGGCACGTCGGGGTGATAAAAGAAGGAACCCGTCCAGAATTTGACGGATTCCGAGGTTTTTATTTTGGGGAACCAATCCTCTCGGAATCTCCGAAGAGTAAAGGAAATGGTTCCGCAATTTGGGAGTGCGCCCTCCGAAGAGTTACGCTTAACCCCAAAGCAGTACAACCAAAAATCTAACCTAGGCTCTATTCCTAGGTAACCCTCGAATAAGGCCTGAAAGCCGGCCATATACAGAATGGAATTAGGAGGGAGATTATGAGGTTGGATGTTGTAGTGGGCTAGAACTTGGAGGAAGAAAGAAGAAGGGGGAAGCCCCATACCTCGCAGAAGGTGGGAGGCGAGAAGCACCCTTTCTCCCTCTTGTGGCGCGGGTTCGGTCTCCTCTTCCGGGAGCCGCCATTTCTTCTTCAAAACCAGGCCTTCCTTCTCCAAGTTGGGAAGAAGAGCCGGGGGAATACTGCAGGCAATCCAGTTGCCTGCAGTTTCCTCTTCTTCATCTCCTCCGGCGGCGGCGGTGGTGGCGGCCTTCGCGGCGGCAAGCTGCTCGTCGAGGAGCTCCACCTTTTCCTCCGCCGTTTCGGGAGCGAACGGCGGGGTTGATGCGGTGCTTGGTCCCGCGGCATCTGTGGTGGCGGAGACGTTTCCTCCGCCCGCTGTGGACGCCGTAGTTTTTTCCAGCTCGCCGCCGGCGAGCTTGGGCGACCCAAGTTGGGGATCTAGATCGCTCAGGAGCTCGTCGACGGAGGTGCGAACTGGCGATGATTGCGGAGACGCCATCTTTCTCGGTGGTGTTGGTGCGCTCTGGCGTGGGAAGGGCTCGTCGGGGCAGGAAATTGTTCTCGCTCTCGAGCTCGCGTTCGCACCAATGGTGAAGGCAGTGAGGGAGTGAAGAAGGTTGATGAGGAGGACGAAGACGGCTATTTATAGCCTAAAAACCCTCTAGATACGCGCCAACGGCTCTTTTGACCGTTGGATGTTCGACGCGTGTCGCTCGCCGGAAAATCTGGGAAACGGAACGACAGAGGAATGATGGCTATCTCCTCGTTTCTCGTGAGAATCTGTCAGAGATACGTTGCAGGGTTTCCCGCGTGAAACCAAGCGGCGCTTACGTCAGTATGATTAAAGCGCTGATGTCACATGTTCCTTTTCCGCGAAGGATCGCGAGAAGAAAAGCCGGATTTTCGTAGTTCCGAGTTTTATGTTACCATCTCCTTCAAAAGGAAAGAAGAAAGAATCAAGACTGCTGAATCAAGTTTCCCGGACAAAATGTATTTGACGAAAGGCGGAGTTTCAGAGTTTTGATCCTTCCTGGGGGCTACTGTCGGATATATACCGAATAGGGGTATAGAAGATGGTAGACAAAAGAGCTGGATTACCAGGGTGGCCTGTAAGGTAATGGGCTTGAGTCCATTGGGCGGCCCAGTAGTCCAACGCGTAGAAGCCGGATTCTAGAAGAACCCGGATCACGGCCCGCGTGATCTGGCTTGGAGGAGAAGACGGATTCCTTACTTTCCAAGTTACAAGCTAAACGTAGTCTTCTAGGTTTCTGGTTCTGTAAGCCCTAATCCGGCTATTATATAAAGCCGGACGGGAGATAGATTTCATAAGTTGAATAAGTTCCTTTAGTTCCAAGGTTCTAGGTTCTAGCTTAAGCCTTGCGCAACTCGCCGGGAAGTTCATCCTCGACGAGTAGCTAGATCTATTCCCTTACATTGTAACCTTATTATACGGGCTTTAGTCCCTCATAGTGAGAAGTGCAGGAGTAGGTACGCCGTACTGTCGCGACGTACCGAACCTGGGTAAATCCCGTGTTCTGTGTTTACTACGCTATCCCGTTACCCCACGTCTCTACCGTAGTCTCATGGCACCCCAGTCTATGAAAACTACTACGATGTCTCGACATCGAATTCCATCATGTTTTCCTCTGAGCTAAACCCTCTCCCAAACGCCTGTGTCGACTTGCCCCAAGATCAGTTACCCCTGGTAACATCTGCCGTGATCATCCCACGACAGTTGGCGCCCACCGTGGGGCCTGCGTCCAAAGGTGTTTACATCACGGGAGAAGCTCGGAAGAGCATGGAGAACCTCGTCGTCGGTGAGATCTACAACGACCACGAAGGAGAGAAGATGGTGGACGATTCCGGCTGGGGGCCAGAATCGGATCACCTTGAATCCGGATCTGTCGTGACAATCGGCGAGGTCAACATCTTCATCGGTATGGTACGTACGTTTGACTTAAAAGGACAATATCATGTGCATGTTACAGGAACTTCTAGCAGGGATAAAGAAACACTAAAGCAAACGGTAAATTCGGTTTCCTCGGCCGTTCCGAGATACCTGAGATGGGCGGAACAAGAGGTAACGTGGAGCAGAAGGGATCACCCGGAAGGAATAGAACGCCCAGGAATCTTGGCGTTGGTGGTCGCACCGCAGGTCAATGGTTACGAGTTGAAAAAAGTCTTGATGGATGGTGGAAGCAGCATTAACATCTTGTATTGGGAAACCTTCTTACGCATGAACCTCAAAGAATCCCAGCTGCAGAAAAGTTCAACAGTTTTTCACGGAATTGTGCCGGGTCACTCAGCGCGCCCTGAGGGAAAGATCACATTGGAGGTTGCTTTCGGAGAATCAGTGGATAATTATCGAGTTGAGTGGCTCACGTTTGAGGTGGTCAAGTTGCGTAGTCCTTACCATGCGTTGTTCGGAAGACCGGCTTACGCTAAGTTCATGGCTAGACCGTGTTACGTATATTTACAGCTAAAAATTCCGGGTCCTAAGCAGACCATCACCATACATGGAAGTCGGGATATAGCGGCTGAGTGTGATGAAGGAGATTCAGTGATGGCTGAGCAAGCTTGCAGAAAAGAAGAACTCAAATATTACCGGTCTCAGGTGGATCCGGATGATGGAATAGCGTTGAGAAGGCCGGATTCTGAGGATGAAAGAGTGAAATTCAAGGCAGCACAGGACACCAAGAAAATAGATTTTGTTGAAGGTGATCCCACCAAGCAGTTTACTATAGGGTCTAATTTGAAAAGCGAACAGGAAAAGGCGCTGGTGGAGTTTATTCGTTCAAATGCGGACGTATTCGCTTGGACACCCAGCGACATGCCGGGTATCCCCACGGAATTGGCAGAGCATAGTTTACATGTGGATCCCAAGGCCAGGCCCGTGAAGCAGGGCTTGAGAAAGATGAATGAGGAAAGAAGGAAAGCAATAGGCGAAGAAATTGCGCGGCTATTAACAGCCGGCTTCATCATGGAAGTATTCCACCCGGACTGGCTGGCAAATCCGGTTCTAGTGATGAAAAAGACCAACGAGTGGAGGATGTGCATTGATTTCACAAGTCTCAACAAGCATTGCCCAAAGGATCCGTTCGCACTACCAAGGATAGACCAAATAATAGACGCAGTAGCTGGGAGTGACTTGTTGTGTTTCCTGGACGCATATTCGGGATATCATCAGATTAAGCTCAAAAGGGAGGATTGGGAGAAAACATCGTTCATAACCCCTTTTGGAGCCTTCTGCTACAAAACAATGACGTTTGGACTGAAAAACGCAGGCGCAACCTACCAACGGTGCATTCAGAAGTGCTTCGAAGACCAAATTGGACGCAATGTCCATGCTTATGTGGATGACGTGGTTGTCAACACCAGGAAGGCAGAGACATTTATAGACGATCTAAAGGAGACGTTCAAAAATCTAAGGAGATATCAGATGAAGCTCAACCCGACAAAATGCGTATTTGGGGTTCCAGCTGGGAAGTTACTCGGCTTTATCGTTTCCGAGAGAGGAATTGAGGCAAACCCGGACAAAATCAAAGCTATCCAAAATCTGAGAAAGCCGGAAAATCTGAAGCAGGTCCAAAAGCTTACAGGCTGCGTAGCAGCCTTGAGCCGGTTTATATCCAGGTTGGGAGAAAAGGCAATACCCCTGTACCGGCTCTTGAGGAAATCCGACAAATTCGTATGGGATCAAGAAGCGGATGAGGCATTCGAGGCACTAAAAAGGCAGTTATCTGAAGCACCAGTATTAGCGGCCCCGGGCCCTAAAGAACCTATGTTGTTGTATGTTGCAGCTGGCCCCCGAGCCGTCAGTGCAGTAGTGGTCGTGGAACGCAAAGAGGACGGAAAGGGTTACCCGGTCCAGAGGCCGGTTTATTATGTCAGCGAGGTATTGTCTGAAGCAAAGCAGCGTTACCCGCATTGGCAGAAGCTGGTTTTCGGGGTCTTCATGGCCAGCCGGAAACTAAAGCCGTACTTCCAGGAGCACCCTATAACAGTAGTCAGCTCAATACCAATGTCGGATATCATCAGAAACTCGGATGCAACCGGAAGAATAGCCAAATGGGCGATAGAGATGGGGGATTATCACATCAGCTACGAGCCTAGGTCGGCAATCAAATCACAGGCCTTGGTGGATTTTGTTAATGATTGGACACACACAGGCATGGCTACCATAGTTCCAAATTCCGAGTCGTGGATCATGCATTTCGATGGATCGAAACAGTACGAGGGTTCAGGAGCTGGAGTGGTGCTAACGTCACCTAAAGGAGACAAGTTGAGTTATGTATTACAGATTCACTTTGATTGTTCCAACAATGTAGCCGAGTATGAGGCCCTATTGCATGGCTTAAAAGTAGCTAAGGAGATGAACATTAGGAGGATACGATGCTTTGGAGATTCGGATCTTGTGGTACAACAGGTATCAGGAACTTGGGATAGAAAGGACGCAACTATGGCGGCATACCGCAGGGAGGTCGATAGGGTGGCCGGATGTTTTTCCGGGTATGAGGTGGAGCATATAGACAGGAGAAAGAACGAGGCAGCCGATGCCCTAGCCAGACTCGGCTCGCGCAGAGAACCGGTTCCACCTAACGTATTTTTGGACGAATTATGGCGACCATCAGTTAAAACCGAGTCTGAGGAAGAGCTAGCAAATCAAGACCCGGGCTTGGAGCTCGTGGCCACTGTACGCGCTATTCCCGAGTGGACAAAACCTTTTTTGGCCTACCTATCACGAGGCGAGTTGCCGCAGCAGGAGGTATTAGCAAGGCAAATTTTGCGGCGAGCAAAGGGATATTCTATTATTAATGGGGAGTTATATAAGAGAAGCGCCACGGGGGTCTTCCTGCGCTGTGTGACACCAGAGGAAGGCCGACAGATCCTCAAGGAAATTCATGAAGGTGATTGTGGGCATCACGCGTCTACAAGGTCACTTGTGGCCAAGGCTTACCGACACGGGTTTTTCTGGCTCACGGCTCTGGCAGATGCGGAACGATTGGTAGCAAGGTGTGACGGATGTCAAAGGTACGCCCGCCAAATCCATGTGCCGGCTATGGAGTTACGGACCATCCCGTTAACTTGGCCGTTCGCCGTCTGGGGTATGGACATGGTTGGCCCCTTTCATATGTCACCTTGCAAAAAGACACATCTGTTGGTAGCTATCGATAAGTTTACCAAGTGGGTAGAAGTTATGCCAGTTACTAATTGTGAAGCAGCTACAGCAGTCAAGTTCCTGAAAAGAATTATCTATCGGTTCGGGTATCCTCACATCATAATTACCGACAACGGAACCAACATGTCCCTTGGCGAGATGGAGAAGTTCTGTGGTAACAACGGAATCCGGCTTGACGTAGCATCAGTAGCTCATCCACAGGCCAATGGACAAGTAGAAAGGGCGAATCAAGAACTGCTTCGCGGACTAAAGCCACGCCTACGAGTCCCCTGTATCAGGGCTGCTGGTGCATGGGTCGAAGAACTTCCTGCTGTGGTTTGGGGTATCAATACAACACCTAACAGATCTACTCAGATGACGCCCTTCTTCATGGTAAATGGCGCGGAGGCGGTGTTACCGAGTGACATTATTCATGATTCACCGCGAGTGTCGGCTTACGTTGAAGTGGAGAACGAAAAGACCCGGCAGGACGCCGTGGATATGTTAGAGGAACAAAGGGAACAAGCCCTGGAAAGATCAGCGATATATCAGCAGGATCTACGGAGGTATCATAGCCGGCGTGTGAAAACCCGGGTCTTCCAGGAGGGAGACCTAGTTCTGCGCCTGGTTCAGTCAAACGAAGGAAAACACAAGTTATCACCACCATGGGAAGGACCATTTATCATAAGCAGGAATTTGCATAATGGGTCATATTACTTGATAGACGCAAGGGAAGAATCGGCCACGGTTAATGACACCGCTCATACCACTTCATCTATGCAAGAAAGGGACAGACCATGGAACGTGGCTCAGCTACGCCCATATTATACTTAGCAAGGATTATGTTGGCTCGTGGAATTGAACGATGTAACAGGCAGCAGGTTTCAGACGCACTCTTTTCCCATCCAGGGCACCCTTGGGGACTGGACGGGTTTTTAATGAGGCGGCTTGCTGACCTAATTTTTCATATCAAATAAAGAGGTGATTATCGAGAATAGAGGTGGTTATAAATTGAGTCTTATACTTTCAGCATGATGTGTATATTTAGGTCTTGAGGGCTGATTGCTTGGATAAGCGCAGTTGCAAACTCAAAAGACCCGGCCTTGATGCCTATGAGTTATAAGGGCCGATTACTCGCAAACGAGTACGGCTGCAATCTTATAACCGGACAAAGAAGTCCAAATTTCTTGGCTATTCTTACTTAAGCTCGATGTGACTCGCACTAAAGTGGCATGATTTGTTCGCTTACGATTACATGAAGCCATGAAGCCCAATGGGACTTGTCTGACCCTGTTTTCGTATAGATGTAATAACATGGTATCCACGCGAAAGCCGGCTTACAGTACAAGATAGTCAAAAGGGTCATCTAAACCACAAGTTATGTAGAGTACAAGGCTAATAGCCGGAAACTCAACGATTATTAAGCATAACTTCAAACCCCATGTGAAACAACTCTGGGATCTTTGCGAATTTAGCAGCAGGCAATTTGTTCTCCTCTAAAAGTCACGTGTCCTAGACCCGGAAATCCGGGTCAGGGGGACTCGCGATCTTTTTTTTTGAAACATTTTCTACTGCAGGGGAGTCCCCCACAGCCCTTTATTACCAACCAAAGAGTTACAGTTACAGATATGTACAAATAAACATGGTAATAGACTAAGGCAGTCTATCCCAGACTAATGTAAGGAGTTAATCCATAAAGCTAAATCAGCAGCCACAGAAGCACTCAACCTATGCTTAAGCATAAGGAGATCTAACATGAAGCCCACTTTCCATCCCAAAAAGGAATGTCTATCCGATTTAAAAATGACTCCATTCCTCTGTTTCCAAATATTCCAGCAAGCAAGAATCACTATCTCAGTGAAACAGGGCCCTTTGAAGGACTTTTTGGCGACCTTAAGATTTTGCACAAGTGTGTTATCACTCCAGCTGATTTGTAAATAATTCCAAATCCTGGAGCTAAAGACACATTGAAAGAACAAATGTATCCAGTCTTCAGTGCAATGAGTGCAACAAAGAACACAATAATCAGTACCATCAATCTTCCAGTTTCTTCGTTTGATCATATCCTTTGTATTAATCCTATCCTTGAGGATCAACCAAGCAAAGAATTTATGTTTTGACATGCATTTGGATTTCCATATCCACTTTGCAGGCCCATCTGAAGTTAAATGGGCAAATTGTAGCTGATAGAATTTGCTGGAGGTATATGTGCCTTTATTGAAATTGCATCTCCAACTGTCCTCACTGTCAGACAACTGAACATTATTCACAATGACACTCAGTTCATTAAACTCTTGGAAAGCTTCAATTGAAAAAGGCAAGTGGAAAGCATCCGATAGGTCTGTCATCAGTATTAAATCTCTTACTGAGGATAAAGGATCCTTGGTGAAAGAGAATAATCTCGGGAATTTTGTAGCCAAAGGTTGTCCAATCCACGAGTCTTTCCAAAAAAGCCCCGAAAAACCATTTCCCAAAACGCAAGAGGAAAAGGAGCACCAGGTATCTGCTAGTTGCATAACTCCTCTCCACCAGAAAGAACCACAGGATGTGACAGCATGTGGTACTGTTTGAAAATAATAAGCATTCTTGACTAAATGAACCCAAGGAATATCCAAATTGTTATAGAATTTTGCCAAGAACTTCAGTAACAGAGCTCTATTTTGAATCTGGATATTGATGATCCCTAATCCTCCTTTGGATTTGGGTCTGCATACCATATCCCAGGCAGCTAAAGAATTCACTCTTTGCTTATTCTTGTCTTTTCTCCATAAGCATCTCCTCCTTGCTTTATCTATTATATCAATGACACCTTTAGGGATTACAAGAGTGCACATGTAGTATGAAGGCAAGGAGGAAAGAACCGAGTTCACCAGAACCAAACTATCTCCATAAGAAAGAAATGAGACTGTAGCAGAAAGTCTCCTCTCAATTCTGTCAATTAAAGGTGCAAAATCCTTGATATTTGGCTTAGTGGAAATGTGTTGGTGGATAATAACCCGGTAGGCCAATTCCAAGGTATAACCCGGCCCAAAGGACGCCGTGCAAGATCCGGCTAAGGATAAAGACACTTCTGGAAGGCCCAAAGTTTGTAGGCCTCGTAACCCGGATTGTGGGTTGCAGTAAGGAAAGCTAGGATTTGTAAGCGGTGTTCGGGTAGGACTCAAGTTGCGCCTTGGAAGGCAAGCCAGGTAGGGGTACGGGTGTTTTATAAACCGGCTCCTAGGCTTAGTTTTGCAGAGATCCAAGTAGTAATCATATCGCCGAATATCGAGTATCCATTGTACACAAGAGATCGAGTTAATAAAGTGAGATCGGAGACTCGGCGACTTCATCGCCGGCTACCAGATCGAATTCCATCATGTTTTCCTCTGAGTTAAACCCTCTCCCAAACGCCTGTGTCGACTTGCCCCAAGATCAGTTACCCCTGGTAACATCTGCCGTGATCATCCCACGACAATGATGATAACACGGGTATCACCTATCTAACAATGTTGTTTAGACTGTGCAGCTATTATCTCAGATGCTTATTGCTATACTCTTGTCGGAAGATCAAAGAGAAGATCTACATTCTGGAATTACTGCCACCGGATTTTTCAATAAGCAGACCGGAAATTCCGGTGCTTATGGGGCGGAATATCCGGCCCCAGCACCGGAATATTCCGGCCCCTTCCTGGCATCTTCAAAACGACTAAGTGTTTTCCCTGCCCGCGCACAGAAGCCAGGGCGGAAATTTGCCCCGGAAATTTCCGGTGCAAAAATCCGGCCCTCTGGGACTTAGCAGAAAATGGAACATTCTCAGTTGCCCGCGCACAGAGATGGGGGCGGAAATTCTGTCCGGAAATTTTCGGGCCCGGATATTTCAATTATCCGCCCCCCGGATATTCCAATATTCCGGCCTCTTGGTCCTTAGCAATTTTCACCTTTGGCTGCTGCCCGCGCACAGAAGTTGGGGCGGAAATTTGCCCCGGAAATTTCCGGTGCAAATATCCGGCCCCTGGTCCTTAGCAATTTTCGTCAATGAGCTGGTGCCTGCGAGCAGAGATGGGGGCGGAGTATTGGGGCGGAAATTTCCGCCCCCGGATATTTCAAAAATTCGCCCCCCGGACTATTCAAAATTCCGGCCCAGGCAGACCGGAAATTTCCGGTGCTAACACCGGAATATTCCGGCCCTGCGAACTGCAACGGTCAGAAATTGGAGGAGCCTATAAATAGCTGTCTTCTTCCTCTAGATAGGCAGCTCGTCCATTCCTCTCTCTCCTCCATTGTTGTAGAGCTCAAAACACCCCGATCTCCCTCCTCCTCCAACCAAACTCGATGCCCTTCAAGGATCTCATGGAGGAGGACTAGATCTACCTTTCCACCAAGCCAAAACGTGTGTACCCACACCACAACTCTTGGGATCTTGTAATCTCTTGGTTGCTTTGCCATCCAAGGGAAACCCTAGTGCTTGTAGCTTCCACCTTGTAGCAAGAAGCTTCGATTGTTGAGAGCCTCCATCTCACTTGTGGAGTAGCCTCAACCCCTTGTAAAGGTTTGGTCAACGCCTTCAAGTCGACCTCATAGTGGAAACGAGAATCTCCCTCACCGGAGAAGCTCACGGAGAATAAGGTGTGCACATCCGTGCTATTGAGGAGCGCCTAGGTGGCTCCCCACCTCTCCAACGTAGACGTACTTCTTTCAAGAAGGAACTACGGGAAACATATCCTTGT
Organism: Alopecurus myosuroides; assembly: GCA_028641055.1. Classification (NCBI taxonomy): domain Eukaryota; kingdom Viridiplantae; phylum Streptophyta; class Magnoliopsida; order Poales; family Poaceae; genus Alopecurus; species Alopecurus myosuroides. The sequence continues at coordinate 25,809,793 of CM054058.1, forward strand.
CTCCGTGTTTTTCACTTGTGGTTATCTTGTGCCTTTGTCATACTTCCGTTGCTACTTGTTACTCGTCACTTAGGGTGTTCACTTAGTTGCACATTTAGATAACCAAGCTTTTACTTTCCCTAATCCACCATTAAAAGTGAAAAAGAATTAAAATTTGTAGGTCACCTATTCACCCCCCCTCTAGTTGACCATCTTGCACTTTCACCGGTAACCTTTGGTGTTGGAAGGGTAACCGATAAAGATGCACGGAACCGACCGAGGAGCGAGTTTATGAGGGGTGGTGGATGCGGTGCTGGGATAGCAAAGACATCCGAAGATCCGGAGGCCATCATAGGATGGGGGTACACCGAAGAGGAGATGATGCGGGGTGAAGTTCCAGCGGGAACGACACGGGCGTATGTTAAGAAGGAGAGTGGCGGTGGCAAGAGCATCGGGCCAGAACCTGGGGGGCACGTTGGAGTGAAAGAGCAACGTGCGAACACAGTCGTTAAGAGTGCGAAGGACACGCTCGGCGCGTCCATTCTGCTGGGACGTGTAGGGACATGTGAGGCGCAGGATGGTGCCATGAGAAGCTAATAGGTGACGAACAGCAGCGTTGTCAAATTCTTTTCCGTTGTCTGTTTGGAGGGCAACGATGGGACGACCGAACTGAGTGGCTACATATGAATAAAAGCTAGTGAGAGTGGCGAGAACGTCGGACTTGCGACGAAGTGGAAACGTCCACACATAATGGGAAAAATCATCCAATATCACCAAATAGTATAGATAACCCGTGTTGCTAGCAACCGGGGATGTCCAAACATCGCTGTGCAATAACTGAAACGGAAAAGTGGAAATAGTGGTAGACGCGCTAAAGGGGAGACAAACATGATTGCCCAGACGGCATGCCTCACAAGTGTGGTGTTCGGCTTTATTACACGAGAAAGAAAAACTCTGGAGAATATGACGCAAGACGGTGGAGTTGGGATGACCGAGACGAGCATGCCAAAGGTCGACGCTGGTGGCAAAAGTGGCGGGACGAGTGGCGGTGGTGGTGGTGGGATGCACTGGGCAGAGCTCATCGGGGCTATCACATCGGTGAAGAACCATCCGTGTACGGGAATCCTTCACAGAAAAACCAAGGGCGTCAAATTCAACAGTAATGGGATTCTCACGAGTAAGGCGACGAACAGAGACAAGATTGGTTACTAAGTTAGGAGAAACAAAAACACTAGACATGGTGATAGGAGTGGAAGTGGAAGGAAAGGACCTATGACCAATATGTGTAATGGGTAAGGAGGAGCCGTTACCCACGGTGATACGAGTGGAAGTATGAACAGGAGTGGAAGACGTAAGGTTACCGGTGTGGGATGTCATATGAGCAGTGGCGCCGGTGTCCATGTGCCAGTCACCGCCGCCACCGTAGGCGGTGGGAGGCGGGGCCGAGTGCAGCGCGGAGAGGAGGGCGGGATCCCACGGGGTGGTCGCCTGGTGCGGGTATCCGCCGTATGGGGGCGCGGCGTCGTAGCTGCCCGTGGCCGGGAAGGCCGGGTGGGGGGCGGCAAGAGGCGCAGCCGGGTACGGGGCGGCAGAAGGAGGCGCAGCCGGGTACGGGGCGCCATGAGGCGCGGCGACGGGCCCGGCGAAGTACGCCTGGTGGCTCGACGGTGGGGCGCCGAAGACGCTCGGCGCGGGTGCCCTAGGCACTGGCATGGAGTAGGCGTGGACGACGCCCGTCCACGGATTGGCGCCGTAGGACCAGGGCGGGGTGGGCTGCGGCGGACGGGGCGCCCCCCCGGTCGCTTGGCCACCCGCGGGCGCCTGCTGCTGCGGCTTGCGGCTGCCTCGGCGGTTGCCGCGGCGCGCGCCCTGCTGCGGCTGCGTGGCGGCGGGAGGGGCGGTGTAGAACCCGGGCGGTGGAGGGTGCTTCTGCGGCGGCCGTGGGGTCGATGATGGGGCGCCGCGAGACGTGCCGGCAGCGAGGGCCTGGTGCTGCACGCGCTTCTTCACGCCTTTCATCCGGCGTTCCTCCAGTTTCAAGTATCCCACGAACTTGGGAAAGGAGGGATCCGACATCAAGGTGAGGTTGCCGGCGGCGTTGCCAAAGTCCTCATTGAGGCCGGCAGTGAGCGTACTGAGGAGAAGATCATCGTCGACCTTGGTGCCGATGTCGCGCAGCTCGTCCCCCAATTGCTTGAGGCGGCGACAATACTCGTCAATGGACTTGTCATCCTGGTGGCAGTCAAAGAACTCCTGCTTCAAGAAGACGCGGCGCTGGAGCTTGTTGTCGGTGAAGAGGCCGTTGAGCTTGACCCACACGGTACGTGCGTCATCGCCCTCGTGGACGACGGTGTGGAACAGGTCCGGCGAGATGGTGGTGAAGAACCAGCGGATGAGCGTAGTGTTGATCGAGGTCCACTCGGAATCATCCAGCATGCCGCGCGAGTCGATGGAGCCGTCGATGTGATCCAGGAGGTTCTCCTCGCGAAAGAGGAGGGAGAAGTAGGTCTTCCAGGTGTAGTAGGAGGAGTTGGTGGCGTCGAGCGTCACGGGGACGCGCTGATGGATGTTGATGTCGCGGATGACGGCGGGTCGGGGCCGGCGAAGGGGTTGGTGCGGCCGGAGGAGACGGACGATGCCATCGGCGCACTCGGTGAGGGTGTAGCGGCGACGCGAGAGGAGGAGGCGCGGCGGCTAGGGCGCGGCGCGAGGGGAGAGGCGGCGGCGCGGTAGTGCAGGGGAGGTCGCGCGGCGGCTGGGTGCGCGGCTGCGGAGGAGGGCAGCGGCGCGGGGCGGCGGCTGCAGGATTGCGGCGGCGGCGAGCCTGCGGCCCGGGGCGGCGGCTTAGGGGCGAAAGTTAGGATTAGGATGCGTAGGTGTCTGATACCATGTAGATTGGATTTGGTGCATCGATGTATTACTCTGGTGCAAAGGCACGTATATATGATGTACAAAGGAGGGCCACGACCTCAACTATACAAGTAAACTAGGAGGTGGGCCCTAAAACAACACGTATACTCAGAATATGTTCAACATGATGAATGTTGATTGGAGGCCGAGTTCAAGTAGGAGAATAAGCAACCGCGCCGCCGCAAGCCAGCATGCATTAACGACAACCTCTATTGCGTGGGCATGGGAGCAGCAGTATTAGCATGTGTTAGTTAAATTTGTGTTATGTCTAGTTATTTTAATCCATGTCTATTAATTATTTCTCTTATTTGTTGTGTGAAGTAAGTCCGGATGCCCCTATTTAGAGCATCTCCATCCGCCCCCAAGACGCCTCAGCACATTTTTTCAGGTTCGGTTTTAGACCCGGATAACCAAAAAGGCCAAAAAATGGTATAGTCACGCCCCCAGGACGTCGAAATAGTGCCCGCGATCCCGTGTGAAACCTGAGGCGCTGGAGTGTTGTTGGGGGTGCCAGAATGTTTGGGCGAATCATATCTCCCCATGTGTCTTTTCTCTTGGCCCACTAAATTATTCCCCTCACAAAATTTTGCTTAGGGTGGGGTGTGGCTGGGAAGTTGCCCTCTCATGACCTTCTATTTTCATCGGATGGAGCATCTCCTCCCCTCCCCCCTCGCGAGACATCATTTTCTTTGGTTCGGTGGTGTTCCTCGGGTTGTACAGCTGGAGGCTTGTATCATTGAAGCCTCGACTCATACATGATTCATGTGGTATATCCACTTTTCTTTCAATGATGATATGGGATCTGGTCTTATCACCCATGCTTTTGTTACCGTGACTTGGCTCACTCAACAAAGGCCTTCTCTAATGAGGGTAAAAGCAAGTCTCTAATCCCCCCTCGCACTAAATTATCATGAGCAACCCGAAATATCTCATACACGAGCACTATGGCTAGACTTTGAATCACCATTAATGTTTAAACTATGCTCATAATATATGTGCCATTTATTTATTTAGATAAAAGTCAATATTATCTTTTTTTGACCATATATGTAGATAGGAATATAAATCTGCGGGCAAGAAAACGAAGATACATTTCATGCCCTCCCTAAATGCCCCCATTCTCAAGGCCTATGGAATGCCATGGCAGAAGTTTGGCAGATGCCGCCGAAGGAGCTCCTCATATCCACTGATCCAGAATGGATGCTCCACTTTCTATCGCAGAGATCATGGAGGAACAACGTGTGACAACACTCATGACTTTGTGGCGCATATGACACTAACATAACGAGATGACACACATAACAAACCGTGCCCGTAGATCGAAGGATCCCGCAGATTTCTATAAAGCTATATAAAGTCCCTCCAGGGGTTAAACACCACCCAAATACTGGCGTTGTTAAGGGAAAAATGGTCGTCAATCATGATTGGAGGTTTAGGAAGGAGCCAAACAGAGAAGATGGCCGTCAGTAGGTGAGGTAGACATGGTCACCAAACATGGGAAAGGCAATATTGACGGTGCGTTCTCTCCAGACGGACATGCAGGGTCAGGTATGGTCCTCCGGGATTACAAGGGTGAGGTCCTGTTTGCTGCTTGCAGGAACTTAAAGAATTGCTCGGACGCTACTGAACGTGCCATTGAGGAGGGAATCCAGCTAGCCTTGCACCGGACAGATACGGAGTTCATGGTGGAGACTGATTGTGCAGATGCAAGTACTCTGATCCGAGAAGGGAACTCCAATGCATCCATTCATGCTTTTAGAATTAATTCTATCAAAAAGATGTTAAAAGAGAGAGATACCACAATTGCTAGTGTTAGAGTGACGCGAATGTTGTAAGTCATGTGCTAGCTAGAGTAGTAGGATCCACGCTAGAGCCACGGTGTCTCCAAGAAGCTTCCCCCAGAAATAATTGGCCATGTAAACCATAATTGTATTCCTATCTTGATTTAATTTTTTTTTTAGAAATGGGAGCCTCTGTCCCGGCCTCTGCCTATCTTGATTTAATATAATTCTATTTTCGCAATTTTCTTTTGGTTTCCTTGCAACTGGATCAATGGATTTCAACGGGTAGTTGACGAAGCCCGACACCTTGATCGAAAACATCTCAGCCAACACACACATTCACACTAGTGTGTAAGAGCATCCCAGCAGCCGCGCCATCCCACGCGGGCGCGCGAAAAAACGCCGATTTCACGCGCGCGGGCCAACCAGTAAGCTCCAGCGGACGCGCGATAAGCGCGCGGGCGTTCGCGCGGAAATTGTGGCGCGTGGCCACGAGCGCGCGATACAAAATGGCGTGCATCGAGGGTCCTCTCCTCTCCCACGCTCTCTCCTCTCCAGGCGTCCTCTCCTCTGAAATCTCCTTCCGCACCGCCGCTAACGCCACCGCCATGCTTCTGAGGAGGAACAGCGCCATCGGCTACCGTGGTTGCCGAGCGCGGCCAAACGGGACTTTCTCCACGGAGATCCGTTCCGCGGACGACCGCACCCCCCTCGGCTCGTTTGCGACGGCGGCGGAGGCCGCCCGCACCTGGGACGCAGCGGCCCGGCGGCTCAATCGCCCGCCAACGGTGATGAACTTCACTGACTGCCGCAAGCTCCGGGAAGCGGAGGCCAGGGCTCTGACGCCGCAAATCATCACCGCAGCCACCTCCGCCACCGCGTGTTTCAGGGCCTCGTCGCCACCAGGGACGAGCGCGCCGTCCTCAGTACTACCGCAACAATCCAGAGGAGCGACGCGCAGAGGAAGAGTTCAGAGAGAGCCGCGCGGCTGGGCGGGCGGAGCGCCACCTAGAGTTAGAGGCCGCCCGAGAGGCAAGGTTGAAGGCGTGCCGACCACGTCGGTGAAGTCCGGACCTCCGACGATCCGAGGTGGGGGCTTATCTCTGACACGATATCGTGCACCTCCGACGACGACGAGTAATGCTTGTGTTCGTGTGCTCGTCAGTTTTCTGTTTTTAAAATTTCCGTTGAACTTTTGTATCCGGCGAACTGCGGCGTGCTAGTTATTTCTAGCGCCTTCTAATTTTAGCCCGTAACCACGACAAACTCGATTTTGGAGCGCGCACCGATAGCGTCTCCGCTCTAGGAGCTGTACCGTTCATGGTAGCCAGCATGTAGGATTTTTTTTTAGACAAAGCATATGTAGGTTTTTAGCAAATAGTGTGGCTCGTTCTAAGGAAACCTTGTGGGCCAGGCCTCGCTGGCTGAATTGCTGAAGGCGAGCGGGAATGCAGAACCACTCCTACATTGGTCCCCCCGTACTATCCAGACCATTAAAATGCTGAAAAACCTGGAGATTCGTGCAAAGAACTTTCACAAAACAGCCCTTCCACCTCTGTCCATGTAGTTTGCAAAACAGCCCTCAGATTTCCGCGTTTTAGCTCATTTTTGCTATCCTCTCTCTTTGACAGAAGTTAAAAAAAAAAATTGATACCAATAATTTTTCACGCATATAGTTTTACGGGAATAATAAACTATATTACATATGATTTTTATATCTGAAAAATAATCAACAAATTTATAATAATAAAAAAAAAACATATAAGTTTCGTACATTATTTTTTCATAGAAAAATTTCACAGAAATATTAACAGGTTCATAGAAAAATTCAACAAAAAATTCATACAATGCTTGCAGGAATCAAGATTCACATAAGATTCATACATACAAACATCAAAATGATGGAAGATTTATACATCTGTTCATAATATCCCCAGAGATTTATATTGGTATCAAACTATATCTCTGAACTTTATAGGTTCATACACGATACACCAAAGATTCATACACGATTCACAGATGCATTCAAGATTTTGGAAAAAATCCGACATGATTCAACAAGTTCCACCAAATTTTCACAGATACATCTAAGAATTTTCACAGAAATATTCAACATGTTCCACCGAATTTTTTTTCCAGGAAATGAAACTATATTACATATAATTTTTTATCTCGATTCATAGGAGACTGGCTGAGGTCTTCAATGATTTTTACTAGCAATTCATCTAAGAAACTTTAGAGGATTCATACAAGATCCAACCAATATTCATACAAAACTCAAAGATTCATTCAAGATTTATCCGAAATATACACAGGATTCAGCAGTTGTAGCAAAAAAAAAATCAATATGCAATAGACACATGCCAGATTTGTAGCGGCAAGATCCAAAGAATATTTAAGAAGCAAAATAAATTGATTATGAGAACAAAACGTGACAGCCGGCGGATCTAAAAAGTAAAAGAAAAAATAAGATGGAGGGGTCTCAGTCCACGTCCTTCTCTTCGCCTAGATCGGGGCCGGATGTCCTTTTCCGCCCTGTAGGAAAGACGAGGCACGGGAGTGCGGCACAGGGGTGTTGCCGCCGTCTCCCTGGAAGGTGGAGCCAGTCGGAGGGGACAGCCGGGGCGCTGCCTGGTGGAGTTCGACGGGGAGGAGAAGGGGCGTCGACCGGGTCGCGGTGAAGATGTAGCCGGCCAGCTCACCTTGATGAGGCGGCCATGGAGGCCGGCGCCGTCGGCTCCTGCTCGCGCGGCCACACCGAGCGAGTCCCGGCCGGCCGGCCGGAGAAGAGATCAAGAGGCCTGGGCGGCACCGCCTCCGTCGTCCGGCCGGTCCTCCTTTTAGCCCCGCCGGAGAGAGGAGCCACGGGAACCGCCGGGGAGGAGCGTCGGGGCAAGCCGTGAGCGCCGCCGCGCGCCCAGCCGGCCAGGAGCGGCGAGGTCGACGGGGGGGGGGGGGGGGGGGGGGCGCTGCAGGGGCGGTGGAGGAGGTCCGGACGAGGAGGCGGGCAGTGGAGGCGGCCGCGCGGTCGAGGACAGAGGAGAGATCGCCGGCGGTGCTACAGGTCGCGGACGGGGAAGACGGGTCGGAGGCGCTTGGTGCCTCCTTCGTCGAGCACCGCCCGGAGACGTGTCGCCGCCGCGCGCCAAGCTCGGATCCCAGGTCGGAGCGGATCTGGATCTTGTGTGTGGGTGGGTTAGGGTTTGGTGGCGGCGGGTGCGTTGCAGGGGCAGTTGGTTATCTCCTCTTCGATTATATACTATGGTGGAGCACGGGTTAATTCCAATATTTGTGGGGGTGAAAATGTAAAAATATGGGCCAGTTTGACTAGGTGGACTTTTACCGCATCCAACGGTTCTGATTGTAGGGGGGACCAATCTACATGTGGGAAATCCGCACTCTGAAGGCGAGACAGACACTGGGCTGGGCGAAGCCGTCTCCGATTTCGAAACCGTCTCCGATTTGAACCCGGCGCCTCCCGCCCGCCCGAGCTACATATACAGCCGTACCGCGTGCGCCGTCCACTGTCCAACACCGCCATGGTGATAAGACCAGATCACAAATTTTTTCCTTTACTGGATCACTGGATTTGGAAGCCGTCTCCGATTTGAACCCGGCGCCTCCCGCCCGCCCGAGCTACATATACAGCCGTACCGCGTGCGCCGTCCACTGTCCAACACCGCCGTGTCTCAGCTACTCCATCGGAATCCGAGGTTCCTTCCCGACGTTGCACAGCGCGCAACGCAACCAATTAATGGCCAAGAAGAAGGAAGCCGGAAGCGCCACGGCGCCGCCAGTCCAGCGCCGGATCGAGGCGACGACGATCTGCTTCATCGAGGAGGCCGCGCCGGCCGGCGAGTACACGGTGCGCGTGGCGTGCACCGCCAAGGGGTCCATAGAGTTCCGCATGGGCGGCGGCCAGCGCCCGCACGATCTCCACACGAATTGCGACGCCAGGATGGACGACGCCACCAAGACGTTCCACGACCTCGCCGAGATCGGGACCGCGGACGCCTGCCGCGTCGCGCTGCGCAAGATGCTGGAGGAGCTCCCGCAGCTCCGCCTGCTCAACCTGACCCCGGACGAGCGGGACGCCGTCGTGCCGAATGACGTCGTGCCGGAGATCGTCCGCGCGGCGTGCCGCGGCGACGGCGAGGGCTTCACGTTCTGCATCTCGATGTACGTGCGCCGGCGGGTGATACACGACGACCGGGCCCTCCTGATGGCGTGCGAGGAGAGGCCGTCCGGCGAGCGGAACGAGTGCGCGATCTGCTTCGATGGGCATGGGCTGGAGGGAGGAGAGCCCGCCGTGGGGTTACCGGTCTGCGAGCACGCGTTCCACCGCCGGTGCATTTCCCAGTGGTTCGCGAGGGCGCCGACGTGCCCGATGTGCCGGGCCGACGTCAGGCTCTCGGCCCTGCCGGACTTCATTCAACTCTGCCCTTCCAAGGGCGAGGATCATGGGGCAGCAGTAGCGCCCGATCTTGGCTAGTTCTGTCTTGAGATTGTAAGGTCAAGAGTGGAAATTCTGCTTTTGGAGAACTAGCTAGTAAAGGTGCACGTTTCGTGTATAAAAAATCAGTGAAATATTGCATATATTGAAATGCAGTGCCTGTTGTAAGTTGTGTGAGAACCGGTATTTAATTGAACATGTGGCTCCGATAGGTAAAATATGAACATCTAGCAGAATGTTTATAAGGTTTCATACAACATCTCTCTTCATGCAATCCATTCCATAATTTATAAATACAAATTTAATAGGTAAAAAAAAATTCAGTTACGTACCTATCTTTTTCAGTGTGCACCAAGCCGAGTATACAGTCACGTTGAAATGTTACAGTCAATTGAGCCTGATAATTTTCATCTAAAAATGCTATGTACTCCCTCCGTTCCATATTAGATGACTCTCAAATAGATGTATCTAGTACTAAAATATGTCTAGAGACATCTATGTGGGAGTCATCTAATTTGGAACGGAGGGAGTATATGTAATAGCAATACGAATGTCTATTGTAGATTCATCAATCATTTCAAGTAAGCATATCTAGTGGTGCTCCATTTTGCAAACTATGCGGAATGTAAAACCTTTCTTGAATGGTAAAAATGCTGACCCCGTTTTCTGAAAAATCAAGAATGCAATTAAGACGCGAGTAAAAGATTAATGATGTACAAGAGGAATAATCTTGATAATTTGCTTACTGAAACTCAGAATAATGTATCACAATTTAAGGAGCACATCAATGCTATGACATGCTTCACATATTCACACTCAAACACAACCCATTCTTTGCTGGAAACCAATAATATAATAAGATTAACTTCCCTAACAAGTAAAGTATGGGAGACTAAAAGAAAGAAAGCCAAATACACAGTGTGTGAATTCTAAGTGGCAATTGTATAAGCAAAATGTGAATTGTTAGTTGTGATCATCTCTCTTGCTATATGTCTTTAAAAGTCTTCTTGACAAAAAGCTATTCTCTTTACAAGTTCATACAACAAAAAGAAATTTTGAAGATAGTAGTATTTTTCATTTTATGATAGCCAAGAATTTAAGAGTATCCAAGAAAAATGCATTTTTGTATAAAAATTGTAGAGCGTCATGAATCTTGGAGTATCCAAAAAATGGCACACACTACAACAAAATCATGCTGAAAAATGAAAGATCATGCGTATGTATATTACCTTTTTTGCTGATTTTGGGATGAACCAATCATTTGTAAATTGTGCTGGCAGTTAGTCCACCATCAGAAGGATAAACATAAATTTAGTCAATTGAAGTTATACTGGTATAGGATCCTGGAGAAAACTAAACATATCGAGGATCTTCAATCTTGGAGGCACATAACATTGTCACATGAAGCTTTGTTTCCAAGGAGTTGTGCAAGTCAAAGTACTCGAACATTTGGTTTCAGACAACTTTTCACCTCAACCAATTTTCTCTAGGTAATGATCTGCAAATAAATCCATCTCAAACAGAGCTAAGATCAAGACTAAATTTCCTGTAATAAACCTGAAAAGTTACATGTATTAGCCAAGTACAAGTCACAAAAGTACTGATCTGACTGTTCTAATAAAACCACAAAAGAAATAAAATCGATCTATTGCATAATATATTAAGAGTAAATACCTTACTAGATTAAGAACCCCTCTGAAGTAATTCTGATGCTCATGTTTCCGTTCAAATAGAGATGCCGAACCAACCAATAAGTCGCTGTTGATAACCGAGAAGTGATTACCTACTCAGAGAAATGCGGTGGCAGGCTAAGCTGCCGTAGCTGGGATGTTGTAAGAGTGCAAGGCATCAGTAACTCTCTCAACACACTTTGCTATCTCAGGGACAATCACCTTGCACACTGACCATCGGTAACAAGTTAGTACACCATTGCCTCTATTAGCTTGAACAACATTTCGAACTGGAGTAAAATACAGAGAGATGCATTTGCTCTCTATCTGCAGTACCGCGAAGTGTAGACGACTGCACATATGACACCAACTTATTGTACACCGCCGCTCCCGATTTCTTTCGCCGGCACCGTCTGGTCCTCCATGTTCTCGCCTCCGAGTTCGCCGCCGCTCCCGATTTATTGGTATGATGCCTAGAGGTTATATATATGAAAGAAGTTATATGCAGGCTTTCGCCCAAAACAAAAACAAGACCATCTTCTTAATTTCATCTCCTCGGCCCTCCCGGTGATCTTCACAACCATCTTCTTAATTTATGTATGCTCCTTTATGACTCCTCGGCCAGCTGCAGGAAGCTCTGCGTATGCATCTGAACAACACACATGGAATGGAAGCCCGAAGAAAGCGTGCGTCCGACCAGTGAAAGGCCAGTGCATGGCGGAGCGGTTGTTGGAACCCCGCTGCACCTCGCTCCCAAGCGTGCAGGGGACATGTAGGGTGGTGCAGGTGTTGGCCCTCCGTGTGCAGGTTGGACTCCCGAGATTAGGCCGCGACTGGAATTCGAGCGGCGGGGCGGCGGGAGGGATGTGGTGGCCGTACTTCGAGCGGGGCGTCGGTCAGGTGGGGATGGCAGATGTCAGGCGTCGGTCGCACCTCTTGGTTGTGTCGGCCGTGCGTCCCCGACCGGCGGCTGGCGGCGAACTCGTAGGCGAGAAACGTTGCCGCGCTCAGCGGCGTGGGGAAGGACAACGACATGCAAGCTCGAAGGCGACAACAACCACTGTTGATCAAGGGCGTGGGTGTGGATGGGCGATTGTGCAGGAGTGTACTCGTGGGGAAACCCCAAGAGGAAGGTATAAAGAGCACATCTGCAAGATTTCCCTAAAAAAGAAACCAAATTTGAATCAACCAGTAGGAGAAAGAAATCACTTACGAAGGTTGTTGTCATCTGATGTTGGCAGGACGCACTACCATTTCAGCATCAACGTGGAACCTACACAACACAATCAAATTACTTTGCCCCAACGAAGCAGTGAGGTTGTCAATCTCACCGATTTTGCTGAAACAAAGGATTGGACGTATAGTGTGGAAAACATTACTTGTTTGCAGTAGATGAAAAGAGAACAATGATGGCAGTAAGAACACAATAATTGCAGTAGAAAAACAGCGGTTGCAGTAGATGTATTATCAGTGTAAGAAACTGACCGGGGTCCACAGTTCATTAGTGGTGTCTCTCCAAAACAGATAGATAACATACTGGGTAAACAAATTACAGCTGGGCAATTGACAGATATAAAGGCTGCACTGTAGTGTATATGCATGACATGATGATTACTATGTGATTCGTGCTGGCATTACAACAAGATTCATAGACCGTTATCCAACTTCATCTCTTACTAATAATCCACCCTCGGAGCGTCATCCAATCAAACCTCGGGTATTAAGTTGCAAGCAACAGATAATTGCATTAAGCAAAGTGTGTAATGTAAACAATGTAAACATCGTTGTTTTCTCCCTAATGGCAACATCACATGCCCCACCCGTTACGTTTCTGTCACTTGAGCGTGAGTGAAAGGGAGGCATGAACCCACTATCTAGCATAAATACCCCATCTTGGAGTTACAAGCATCAAATTGGCTAGATCATCTACTAGTAACAGAGAGCATGCAAGATCATAAATCACATAAACATGATAGATTGATAATCATTGAACAAAACATTCAATATTCAAGGGATCCCAGTAAGCACAACATTTAGCATTACAATAAGATGATCTTGATCATGTTAGACAGCTCACAAGATCTAAACCGGAGGCATAAAGAGGAGAGAACAACCATCTAGCTACTGCTATGGACCCGTAGTCGAAGGATGAACTACTTATGGATCACTCCGGAGGCAGGCATGGTGATGTAGAGCCCTCCGGTGATGAATTCTCCTCCCGGTAGGGTGCCGGCGAGAGCTCTAGAACCCTCCTGAACTAGGCTTGACGATGGCGACGACTACATACATTTTTGGTGGGAAAGGCTCAGTGTTTAGGGTTAACCCGAGGAGGAGTCTAAATAGGCGAGAGGGCAATTTGGTGGGTGGCCAGGGGCCCACACCACTAGCTAGCGCGGCTAGGGTGGCGCGCCGCCCTATGATGTGGGGCCTCCAGGCCCCCCCGCTGAGTCCCGTCCGGACTCCGTGTACGTGACATATTTCTAAGACTATGGGACTTCGTTTTGTCCAATTCAGAGAGTATTTCCAGAACAGCTTTTCTGAAAACAAAAACAACAGAAAACAGGAACTGGCTCTTTAGCATCTTGTCAATAGGTTAGTCGCAGAAAATCATAAAAATGACATAAAGTGTATTGGAAATATGTAGAATATGGCATGAAAACAACATGTAACATCAGAAATTATAGATAGATTTGAGACGTATCAACATCACCAAGCTTAGTTCCTACTCCTCCTCGAGTAGGTAAAACGATAAAAACAAATAATTTCTGAGGTGACATGCTACCAACATAAACTTGATCATCTAAATTGTAAAAGCATATGTACACTGAGACCATAGTACTTTAAACACATGCATGATAGATATAATTATAATAATGAAACTTAGCACTTACTTTACATTATGAAAAGTAACACAAATAAAAAATAATGAATAATAATGCACTTGAAAGTTATATGTTTGTTTCGAGCATACATAAAACATAGCAAAATGATATTTCGCTTGTCCTTAAGAGTGGGGCAAAACATAAATGAAAGGACACCTTGAAAGTTCAAGTGGATGACTAGAACAAATAATTTGAGAACAAGTAATAACACATCATGAATGAATCAATAAGAATCTTTGGTACTAATGCACATTAAACTCAGATATGCTCTCTCAACCGTGCATAAAGTTAGAAGATGGAGATTCAACATAAAAGTAAAAGAAATGCCCTTCGCAGAGGCAGACACAGATCAAATCATCTGTTAGAGCTTTTCTATTTTATTAAACAGACCTATTGAAAACATTTTTTTAGAGAGGTGTATGCTTATGTCAACCAATGGTAAACAGAAAATACAGTACATCACAAGCCAACAAGATTTCACAAGAGTGGCTCCCATTTGAAGGACGTAACTGGGGTCAGAAGGTCATCCCTCTTTTCATTTACACAATTATGGTTTGACTGATAAATCATGGGCAAAAATATTGAAGAGAATTTTGCAGTAACCAATTTTGGGGCAGGGCACCCCGATGCCAGCTCTTCTATCATTTTGGATAAGCGGATGTGCCACTAGTCCATGTGTGTAAAGTCCAGTCAACAAGTGAGATAAAGATTCTCTATTAACATCCTCATGAGCTAAAACAGGGACACAAAACAAGAGTAATTTGGAAAGTTTAAAGGTAGCACATGAGAAATGTACTTGGAGTGGCGGTTAAATACCACATGTAGGTAGGTATGGTAGAAAAATTTGGCAAACTTTGGTTTTTGGGAGTTGGATGCACGAGTAGAGCTCATACGCAGTACATGTGGATGCTAGCAAAGACTGGGAGCGACAAATCAGGAGAGCAACAATGACCATAATCATGCATAGCGACAAAACATTATTAATCAAAGAATAAAGGGTATTACAAGTCAAAAAGTAAATGATCATAGAGGCTATAAGTGACTGATTTGTAGTCATAAACATGGTGTAAGCATGTGCCAAGTCAACCAAATAAAGCATTTGAAGGAGAATACCACAAATTTATGCTTCAATGTGATAAAAACAACTCATGATTCTTTCAATGACACATTAAGCACTCTCATCTATTTGAGACAAGTCATGCTACAAAAAACAAAAACTAAACATAGAATTAAAATAACATCTAACATGCCATGAAAAAGTATAGCCACAGTCTATACGAGCTTCTTTTTGCACCATTATAAGCACAAAAATTGTACTACTGCTTTCCAACATCAATCATTTTCTATAAACAAAAACTCTCCAAGAGATATAGCAATGAAACAAGAGAGTACTAATACTACTTTACTAGAACTAACAACTCTGAATAAGATATGCATGAAAAAACATGAGTTAAAAAGAATTTGCAGCAGCTAGAAGAAAAACTAAGAAAACGAGCATGGAAGAAAACGAGCATTTATATGAAAAAGTGGAGCGTGTCTCTCTCCCACACAAGAAAGATAGGTTCCAACTATGTTTATTGCAGCAAGGAAAACAAAAGGAAACAAAATAAAAACAAACATGCGCTCCAAGTAAAGTGCATATGATGTGACCGAATAAAATAAAGTTTCACTAGAAGTGACCTGATAAGTTGCCGATGAAGGATGCCTTGGGCATCTCCAAGTTTAGACGCTTGAGTATTCTTAGAATTTGCTGGTATGAACCACGGGGGCATACCCAAGCTTTGTATTTTCATTCTTCTCGATCACATTATATCACCCTCTTCTCTTGACCTTTGAAAACTACCTTCCACTACTAGGAAAACGGCTATAGGAGAAATCATAGCCGTGGCGCACCACATGCTCGGTGCATCAGGCCTAACTAGCCGTGGCGCACCAGACACTAGTGGGCCTTTGTGCGCCATGCCTAAGGGCATAGCCGTGACGCACCATCCACACCGTGCGCCACGGCTATAGGTGGAGGGCTGGGTGAGCAAAGATAGCCGTGGCGCACCAAATAGGTGGTGCACCACGAGTATTGAAGATATGCGTGGTGCACCAAACATGCGGTTCGCCAAGGCTATGGCTTCCACAAATATTTTCACTCCACACTCCCCCGTGGATCGCCTTTTTGATTTTGCAAAACAGAAATGAAAATGGTAGAAACTTCAAAATAAATTCCTTTGAGATGTGGGTAGGTATTAAAATCTTGTTACTAGGAAAATTTTGAAATATGAATTTCGAATTTCTGAGAAAAAGTTGGTGAAAAATCGTAAAACGGCCATAACTTTTACATACGATGTCGAAAATTAAAGTTTAATATACTAAAAAAAACTAGAGGAAAAAAGGTTCGGCGTTGCTGCTGAACCGGTAGTGTGACGTGCCAACGTCAGCTGCATCGAAGTGATTTCTTTCTCCTACTGGTCAATTCAACCTTGGTTTCTTTCTAAGGGAGAACTTGCTGCTGCATTCTTCACACCTTACACTTGGGGTCTCCCAACAAGTGCAAGCCCTGCACCATCATTGTGCTGGTTGTGTTTTTAGGAAAAGAAATCCGTAAGAAGCTGAGGAATTATTTGCTAATATAGCCAAAAATCATGATGATTGGACTATACCTGAGCCAACACCAACACCAGAACCAACACCAATACTAACACCCAAAAGAGGGTAATGATTGAATTAAATGATGAGGGAAGCCAAGAAATATCTTAAAGAGAGATGTGTTAAATCTGAAGATGTCAAGAATCTACCACCTATAGAAGAATTATGTAAGCCAATTCCTCATCCACCCATAGTTGAGGTACATTCCCTCCAATATTTTGATAATAAATAAATTCATTATTCCCTATTTTAAACCACCTGATCAATGCTTGTATGAATTTGATAATTATGTTGTTAAGCAAGACAAGTTTAATATGAGAATGCAAAATCATCTAATGGAAAACTCTAGAGCTATTGATAATTCGCATGGAATTATTGAGAGAACCTATAATGATGTTAAAATGCTTGTTAAACATTTTCATATGGTTCAAACTCAAATTGATTAACTTACTAAAGTGCACAAAGATTTGCTAGCTAATTCTTCTAGAGAAAAACATGTTTTTGAAATAGTTACTAGAAGTGGTATTTCTACTCAGGATCGCTTGTACCCTGAAGGACATCCTAAAAGAATTGAACAAGATTCTCAACAACCAAAAAATAGTAGTACTTCTTCTAAGAAGAAGAAGAAGAAACATAGAATTGTTGTAGAATCTCCTGAACCTGCTAAAGATCCTAATAGTATACCTATCTCTGATGCTGAAATTGAAAGTGGTAATGATAAAAGTGATGCTTCTGATAAAGAAGAAACTGAAGTTGAACCTGAAAAGCAAACTAACACTGTAAATTATACTAAGGAGGATTTCATTGCTAATAAACATGGTAATGAAAGAGAACCTTGGGTACAAAAAGCAATGCCTTTTCCTAATAAGAAACACAAATCGAAGGAGGAAGAACATTATAACAAGTTTTGTGAATGGATGAAACCTTTGTTTTTGCAAATTCCTTTGACTGATGCTATTAAGTTGCCTCATTCCAAATATATGAAAGATATTTTCTCTAAAAAAATTACTCTTTTAACTATGCTTGCTAATTACTCTTTCAATGGCAAGGTTCAAAAGAAACTTGGAGATCCTGGTATTCCCACTATTCCTTGTTCTATTAAAAATAATTATGTTAGAACTGCTTTATGTGATTTGGGAGCAGAAGTTAGTGTTATGATTTTTTCTCTCTATAAGAGACTCTCTCTGGAAAAAATGATACCAACTGATATATGTTTGCAAATGGATGATAAATCTACTGCTATTCCTGTTGGTATATGCGAGAATGTTCCTGTTCAACTTGCTACTAGTTGTTTGATATTAACTGACTTTGTTGTGTTGGAAATGCCTAAAGATGATAATATGTCAATTATTCTTGGGAGACCTTTTCTTAACACTGCAGGGGCTGTTATTGATTGCAGCCAAGGAAAAGTAACTTTTAATGTTAATGATAAAGAGCACACTATTTATTTCAAGGTAAACTTGGGTAGAATCATGATTAGAGATTTAAACTAAGAGCAGAAAAGCAAAGATAACAGCTATAAAGTAAACTATTTTTTTTGTGTGTTTTCGATATAGAGAAGCAAAACAAGACAAAAATAAAAACAAGACAATAAAAAAAATAAAGAGGTTGAGAGTGAGAGACTCCCCTTTCCAGAAGACTTCTTCCTCGCCGGCAATGGCGCCAGAAATTCCTTGATTCCTGCGATAGTGTGTTGGAAACCCCAAGAGGAGGGTTTGATGAGCAAGCGGTAAGAATTCCCCTCAGTTAGGAACCAAGGTTATCAATCCAGTAGGAGGAAGAGGATCTCGGGAAGGTTGATGCCACTGACGGTGGTGATGGCGCCTCAGCGGTGTCAGCAACACCGTGGAACCTACACACAACACAACCAAAATACTTTGTCCCAACGGTACAGTGAGGTTGTCAATCTCACCGGTCCTGCTGAAAACAAAGATTAGACGTATAGTGTGGAAAATGGTGTATGCTTGCTGTAAGTAAAGAAAGCAGGAAATTGTAGTGGTTTGTTTAACAGTGTAAGAAAATGGACCGGGGTTCATAGGTTCACTACTGGTGTCTCTCCATAAAAGATAGCATGCTGGGTGAACAAATTACAGCTGGGGAATTGACAAATAAAGGTTGCACCGTAGCGCACATTCATGACATGATGACTACTATGATATTTAGTGCGGGAATTACAACAATATACATAGACCGTAATCCAACTGCATCTATGACTAATAATCCACCCTCAGGTTAATATCCGAACCCCCTTAGGTATTAAGTTGCAAGCAACAGATAACTGCATTAAACAATGTGTGTAAAATAAGCAATGATTGTACATGCGGGCACTCACACCGCTGTTTTATCCCTAGTGGCAACAACACATCCTCCCCCGTCACGTTTCTGTCACTCGAGCACATGCGAAAAGGAGGCATGAATCTACTATCTAGCATAAATACTCCCTCTTGGAGTCACTAGCAACTACTTGGCCAGAGCAACCACTAGCAACAGAAAGCATGCAAGATCAAAAATAACATATGCAATAAATACTATAATCAACTTGGCATAAGTTCAATATTCATCGGATCCCAGCAAACACTGCATATAGAATTACATAAGATAAATCTCGATCATGATAGGCAGCTCACGAGATCTAAACATGGAGGCATATGAGGAGAAGACAACCATCTAGATACTGCTATGGACCCGTAGTCCAAGGATGAACTACTCACGCATCACTCCGGAGGCAGGCATGGTGACGTAGAAGCCTCCGGTGATGATTTCCTCTCCGGCAGGGTGCCGAGAGACAGCTTCAGAACCCCCCCTGATCTAGGGGTTGACGACGACGGGGGCTGCGGAACTTTCGGGGATATTTGATCATGTGCGTAGGGTTTTCCATCTGGGGGGAATAAATAGGCGAAAGGGCAAAGGCAGTGGAGGCCTGGGGGCCCCACACCACCAGCTGGCGCGGCCAGGGGGAGGCCGCGCCACCCCATGGTGTGGCCCCCTGGTGCCCGTCTTTGACTCCTCTTCGGTCTTCTGGATGTTTCCGGGGAAAATAGGCACTTCGGGCTTTGTGGGGTCCAATTCCGAGAATGTTTCCAGAACAACTTTTCTAAAATAAAAAACAGCAGAAAACAGGGAACTGGCACTTGGCATCTTGTTAATAGGTTAGTCCCGTAAAACGTGTAAAAATACTATAAAGAAGGGAGAAAACATGTAGCAATTGGCATAATATTATCGTGGAGCATCGGAAATTATAGATACGTTGGAGACGTATCACTAGCATCTACTTGGCCAGAGCATCTACTAATAGCGGAGAGCATGCAAAATCATAAATAACATAAGCATGAAGATAACATGATAGATTGATAACCAGAAGAGATAGCATTCAACATTCATTATATCCCAGCAAACACAACATGTAGCATTACAAAAAGATGATCTTGATCATGTTAGGAAGCTCACAAGATCTAAACATGAGGTACAAAGTAGAGAGAACAACCATCTAGCTACTGCTATGGACCCGTAGTCCAAGGATGAGCTACTCACGCATGACTTCGGAGGAGGTCATGGTGGTGTAGACCCCTTCGGTGATGAATTTCACTCTCGACAGGATGCCGGGGAGAGCTCTAGAACCCTCTCGATCTCGGGATGACGATGATGGCGTCCTCTGGTGTTTTTCGGGGAGAAGTGGAATATATCTAGGGTTTATGCCTCGGGAGGAATAAATAGGCAAAAAGGCAGAGGCGGTGGAGGACTTGGGGGCCCACACCACCCCATGGTGCGGCCAGGGGGCGCCGCCCTATGGTGTGGGACCCCTGAGGCCCCCCCCTCCGTGTCTCTTCGGGACACCGTGGAACCGTCGGGAATTCTAAGACTTCCGGGCTTCAAATTTTCCGATTCCGAGAATATTTCTAGAACAATTTTTCTGAAACTAAAAACAGAAGAAAACAGGGAACTGGGTCTGTGGGATCTTGTCAATAGGTTAGTCCGGAAAATCGATAAAAAATGACATAAAGTGCATAGAAAACATGTGGCAAATAACATGAAAACAACATGGAACATTAGAAATTAGGGATACGTTTATGACGTATCAATGGCTGATTTGAGCTCCATGGACCTAGTGCAAAAGGAGTAGATGATCAACATGCAATAAGAGATACGGGACCGCGAGCCATGATCTTCTATTCCCTCTTTGTTGACATGTTTAAATTGGAACAATTCAACATATTTGTAATTTAAACATGCATATGTGTATTGGATACATCCGTATGTTTTATTGCTTCGTAATGTCACTTTATTTGCTATTTATATTCATCATAAATGGATAGGAAAGATGTATAAAGAGAAAAACTGGAAAAAACAAAGCCATCAAATTGGGGGGGGGGGCGTTGGGATGGTTTGGTCCCAAGTCAGGGGTCCGACCGACCGTCCGTCCGCAGACCACCCTAAACGAAGGGGCGTTGGGTATGCCTTAATCCCTCTCGCACCACCGGACCAAATTCTTAGTCAGCCATCACCAAAAGTAAAATATCTAATAATCTTCCATGATGGGAAGGATGTGTGATAGAGTTGATTTCTGCCTTGGACCCTATCAGTGGCGGATTTGGCGAGAATCCCGAGGGAAGTGGTACAACTATTCTCCCTACAAGGCTTGCCCGTGTGTCCCCCCCACCTGTGCACTCCTCCACCCATGAACCCCCGATTTTCTCCTTTGTTTCGCTCGCTACTCCCCTAACCCCGGTGATGCATGTAAAATGCATAGATGAATTTTGCATATTTTCACATGGTTTTGTATTACATATTGCATCATATAAGGGTATAATTCAATGTTTTATAGTATTTTGGGGTTAAATTACAAAGTCCCCCAACTTTTATGGAATTAACCCTGCCTGTCAGAAACCCCGTTTTCTATATTTTTGACGTTTCAGGGGGCAAACTTCCGCGAAATCACCTGAAAATCTGCGGGGGTCATTTTCTTGGAAGGAGAAGACTTGCGGGCGAAGGATCCACGCGAATTGGGCAAGGAGGCCCAAAAGAGGACCCTCCACGCGGCTAGATTCCTTGGCCGCGTGAGAGGCCCCCTTTTGGCCCCTGTGGCCCCAATTCCTTCCATCTTCGACTTACCGACTCCGTCTTGACCTAAAACCGACTATAAAAAGGGTCCCCCGTACCCTTACGGAGGGGAGCGCCGCCGAAACACCGAAACAGAGACCAGAAGTTCCAGATTGGAGGGGGAAAACTCCGGCGAGGCGCCGCCGGTGTGATCTCCTACCCCTCCAACGTCATCTCCATCGACATCTCCATGAAGAGGGAGTAGTCCACCCCAGGGATATGGGTTTGTGGAAGTAGCACTTGTATCTCTCTCTCTATGTGCTTCACTAATTAGATCCGTATGAGCTGCCTCACATGATTACGGGCACCGTTGTAATTCCTATGTGGTGGATCTTTTCTATGAGTTATTGAATATGAGATTGCAATTGTTTCTCTTGAGTTATTTGAGTAGATGTATCTTATGTACCCCGTTCTTATTTGCTAGCTTTGATCAATCTAGTTCTTGAGAGCGTGTGTGGGGTGATGGGTGCATTAGTTGGAGTAACGGGGGGTGGCTAGTGCTGTGAAAGTGACAGAAGTTCAGCGATCTACTTAGGTTTTGTTAAACCTTTCTTAGTTACCTCACTAGGGATAAAAAGGAGTACCTTGTTACCGGGGATTTGAAGTGACACTAATCAATCTCCATGACTAGATCTAGCAAGTTCTTACTTCAACTTCATGTCACATTGCTTAAAGCTATACTCTGTTTTTTCCTTAATTATCTAGGTGTTATGATTTATTTCGCATCTTGGTGGAGTATAAGAGGGATTAATATGGCCGTAGAGATCTCTATGCTAGGACGTGATGCCCATATGAAAGCACTCAATGTTAAACATGTTATTGTAATCTCACATGTAATTCTTGATGTCCACCGTCTACCACTTTATTTGAGAGAATGCAAGTGTGAAACCATGAACCACGGTCCTATTTTAAATATAAGAAAACACTCTAGTTACTTTGCTGCAATTTACGTTACTTGCACTTTACTTTACTTGCATCTCCAATTCGAATTTACATTATCTCCATCACCACTTGCATCACAAAAATACAAAAACAATCCATTGAATATTTATTTTCTCATTTGCATTTAGTAGTAGATTTAATTATTGCACATTTACTTTCAGTTTTGCATTGCAATTTAGAAGTCTCACACCTTGTGCTTGACAACCACTTGGTGAGGTTGAGGGCACAAAATTCTCTACTTGTTTGCAGGATCCTGGAGGAAGCTTGATGGGGGGACGATAACCCGGTATGCCAAACTCCAAGGAGTAACCCGGCCCAAAGGACGGTGCATAGGGCCCGGTTAAGGATAAGGAAATCTGTGAAGGCCCAAACTTGTAGGCCCGGTAACCCGGATTGTGGGTTACGGTAGGAGAAAGTTAGGGTTTGTGCGCCGGGTCCGGGTTGGATTCAGGATGCGCCTTGGAGAGTAAGTCAGGGGGTGCGGGTGCTTTATAAACCGACCCCCAGGTCTAGTCTAGGCAGAGATCTAAGAACCCTAGCAATATCGTGTGATATCGAGCATCGAGTGTAATCCCAGAGTTGAGTTATTATATCAAGATCGGAGACTCGGCGACTTTGATTGTCGGCTACCAGATCGAATTGCACCATGTTTCCCTCTGAGCTAAACCCTCTCCCAAACGCCTGTGTCGTCTTGCCCCAAGATCAGTTCCCCAGGTAACATCTGCCGTGATTATCCCACGACAGTTGACGCCCACCGTGGGGCCTGCGTCCAAAGGTGTTTACATCACGGGAGAAGCTCGGAAGGGCATGGAGAATCTTGTCATCGGCGAAATCTACATCGACCACGAAGGAGAAAAGATGGTGGACGATTCCGGCTGGGGGCCGGAGTCGGATCACCTCGAAACCGGATCCGTCGTGACAATCGGCTGGATCAGCGTCTTCATCGGTATGGTATGTGCTTCCAATTCGATCCCTGACAACGTTGGATCTGATTCTATGCCAGGAAAGGCCACGTCTATCCGATCAGATGATGAAGAATCGACTGGAACGACATATCCGGCAGAAGAACCCATCGCGGAGTGGGAACAGCCGGAGGAGCCGGCATGGACCCCACGCGGCCGGGCCGAGAGAGAAGATGATACCGGGTCTATCCTGGATCTACTGGAAAACCGGTATGAGGAGAACGGTGAGGAAGAACAACATGAACTCATACCGGATATCGTACGCCGAGTTGCAGTCTATGCGGCCCCCGCGGCCAACCAAGGAAACGCAACCGCGGCATCAGTCGGGGCGGCTCAGGCAGTGGCCCAGCAACAGGGCGCGGCTAACGGAGACCCGGTCTTGACCCGGGTTGATGGAGAATCGGCGTCAGTAACCAGCAGAGCAGCGGATGAGGAGTTGCATGCAAACACGTTCGGATTCTTAGAAAACCGGACACCAGGGGCAGGTCCTTCGAACCCGCGCCACCCGGCCTTATTCGATAACAATCTGATTCTAGACCCCACGGTTCTCGCAACGGTTATCACTCCGGAAAACGCAGCAGAACGCGTCAGGGATCTGGATGTGGCTCGCCGTGCGCTGGAACAGCAAAGAAGGCATGTAGAGGCGGAAAGGCAAGGGATGGCCACGCGGCGGCGTGAGCTAGATGCACTGGAAACCCGGCTCCGAGAGGAAACGTCTAGACTACATCAAAGGCACCACACCAGGTTACCAGCAATGGGCGGGGTTATCAATCCGGCTAATTTATTTGTTACACCTCAGGACCAGCCGATACCAGCGGTGAACCAGCGAACCGCACCCCAACAAGTGACAGCAGCGACACATCCGGCAAATGAGCGGACCGGGTTACCCCCACCACAAACTAGAATCACGACCGGCAACGATCCACCACCACCGCCACCATCACGGTTCCGCACACCAGCCGGCCACTACAATAACCCCATGGACAATGTATATGCAGCGACACTTGCGTTGAATCAAATCCCTGTGGGAGAGTCGCCCCATGCAGAAAAGACTCGGCAAGCCATCGATCTGTTGCACACTGCGGTGGCACAACAAGCCAATTATCCAGATCACAGAAGCGGTATGCACGGGACACCATACGTCAGCCAACAACAAGGGAATATCCAAACAAATTCAGCGCGACGGAGGGAAGAGCAGCAGCAAATGCCGCCTCCTCCCCGCGCTCAGGCAGCATCAGCAGCACAAGCCGTCGTGGACAGTTCTAGGGCTCGGAGGGCCGCGGCCGGGTCTGCGGCGCATGGACTTCCCGCAGCATCGCGCCCAGCCGCGCCCCCTGCGGTATCACACGTTTCCAGAGCCAGGCCGGCCTCAACCGTTCTCGCGGGGCCTAAGTGTCTCTCGGACAATATCAGAGCTGAACCTTACCCGGAAAAGTTCAAAGAGCCGGGGAAAGTAGTGAATTATGAGCCAACTATGGATCCCGAAACATGGCTAAGCAGTTACGAGATGGCAATGTCAATCCGCAACGCGTCCGAGAACCTCCAAGCCAAGTTTATGTACCTGATGATGTCAGAAGGAGCAGCAAAATTGTGGTTCACCAATTTGCCGGAAGGATCGATCAAATCTTGGGAGGAATTGAAAACCGCGTTTGTCAAGCACTTTCACGGGACCTGCAGGAAATTATTCACTATTGATGATCTAGAACGATGCGTCCAGAAGAAGGGAGAGTCGGCGCGTAGTTGGGTGCGCCGGGTTATGGAGATACTTCACTCATCCACGGATATCCAGCCCAAGGATGCACTACAGGCCATGGCAAAAACGTGCAAGTACATACCATTAGTGCAAAAGTTAACTCGCATGAAGTCCAGTCGAAACGCGTCGGAGGTTACAATGGGAGAATTGATGGATGCGTGCAACAAACACGCTGCGACAGATACTACAGAAGAAGAAGCTGATGACAAGAAGGCAAAAGCAAACATAAGCAATAACGGAAGAACCGGCAATGGATCAGCATCAGGTAATAACGGAAATAACCAGAACAAGCGCCCGTTCGAAGGAGGCTCTGAGTTTGTCGCCAACACAGAAGCCGGGTCTTCAAGGCCCAGAGCAGAAGGAAATTTCAACGGAGGTAACCACAATGGAGGAAACTATCAAGGTCCACCAAGGCCGGGTAACAATTGGGACATATTCAGGATGGCATGCCCGAAGCATAGCAGGAATGGCAGGCCAGCTAACCACTCCCTAGAACAGTGCGCCGATTTACAAAGGTGGAAAAATGAGCAAGTGCACAGAGCTATGCGAGGTGCAGGACGGGGAGGAGGACCGGGTCCAGGAGCAAACCCGGGCAACGGCCCACCCCCAGCTGGTAACCCGGCGGCTGGAAATCAAAGTAATAACCAAGGGGGGGCAGGAGGTTTCCAGGCTAACCCCAAACAATTGGGTCAATATCATGTGCATACCACAGGAGGCTCTAACAAGGACAAAAAGATACTGAAGCAAGCGGTCAACTCAGTTTCGTTAGCCGTTCCGAGATACTTGAGATGGTAAGAACAGGAGGTAACATGGAGCAGAAGGGATCACCCAGAAAGAGTGGAGCACCCAGGAGTCTTGGCACTAGTAGTCGCACCGCAAGTCAATGGGTACGAACTGAAAAAGGTTTTAATGGATGGTGGAAGCAGCATCAATATACTGTATTGGGAAACCTTCCTACGCATGGGTCTCAAGGAATCTCAGCTGCAAAAAAGCTCAACAGTTTTTCATGGGATAGTGTCGGGTCATTCAGCATGCCCCGAGGGAAAAATCGCATTGGAGGTAGCCTTTGGAGAGTCAAAGGATAACTATCGAATTGAGTGGCTTACCTTTGAGGTAGTGAAATTGCGAAGCCCTTATCACGCGCTATTTGGAAGGCCGGCTTATGCCAAATTCATGGCTAGGCCGTGTTACGTATATCTACAGCTAAAAATCCCGGGTCCCAAGAAGACCATTACCATACACGGAAATCGAGACATAGCAGCTGAATGTGACGAAGGAGATGCAGCAATGGCCGAGCAGGCCTGTAGAAAAGAAGAACTCAAGCATTACCGGTCTCAAGCAGACCCGGAGGATAGAGCCACATCAAAAAGGCCGAGTACTGAAGGTGAAAGAACAAAATCCAAGGTAACACAAGATGCTAAAATGGTGGCCTTAATCGAGGATGATTCCCCCAAGCAATCCGCTGTAAAGGAAGAAGCTACACGGCCGCTCACAACCAGCCAAGTTATGGGAACACCCCACCCGGGTTGGCTAGCAAACCCGGTACTCATCAGGAAAAGGTCGAATATATGGAGAATGTGCATTGGTCAAGCCAGACCGGGACCAGTGCTTATGAAGAACTAAATAATGTAACGGGCAGCAGGTTTCAGACGCGCTCTTTTCCTACCCAGGGTACCTAAGGGGACTGGAAGGTTTTTAATGAGGCGGCCTGCTGATCCAAAATTTCTAGTATCAATAAAGAGATGGTTATCAAGTCCTATATCATTACATCCTGATTACAAGTAAGTAGTATCCATGCGACATCAGCAATTCAGTATCATTAAAAGCATCAAGTGCATGTAGGTCTTGGGGGTTGGTTGCTCAAGTGACCAACCACTAACCCGAAAGACCCGGCCTTGATGCCTATAAGTTATAAGGGCCGATTATTCGCAAACGAGTACGGCTGCAATCTTATAACTGGACAAAGGAGCCAAATTTTCTTGACTTTTCTTACTTAAGCTCGATGTGACTCGCACTAAAGTGGCATGATTCGTTCGCTTACGATTACAATAAGCCATAAAGCCCGATGGGACTTGCCTGACACTGTTCTCGTATGGATGTAACAACATGGTATCCACGCGAAAGCCGGCTTACAGTACAAGATAGTCAAAATGGTCATCTAAACCACAAGTTTATGCAGAGTACAAGGCTAAAAGCCGGAAACTCAACAATTATCAAGCATAACTTCAGTATTCACACGGAATGGCCTTAGGCTTGCGACTCGGTAAAAAATAATTTGTTCTCTGAGAAAGGCCACACCCCCATGACTCGGACTTTGGGTCATGGGGACTGGGGGACTTCGAAACAGAAACAAACTACTTGGCTATCGCAGTTCGAAAAACCTCACCATCCGAGTCTTGGGGACTTAAAGAAAAAGTCCACGTATCAAAGCCCCTGGTACTCGGAAAACCGAGTCTTCCGAAGGGAGCCAAAATAGAGAATTGGGTATCGAGAAAAAGTTCAAAGAATAGGCAAGCAATACGGTTATCAAAAGACCAGAAAAGCCGCAAAGTATATCACGGACTAAAAAGTACGTTACAAGGTACGACATCAGTATCAGGGGTGCACAGGCGCACCATCAAAAGCATAACAGTGTGATTACAAAGCATTACAAGGTATTATGATAATACGGCCCTATTCGGCCTCCTGAGTACGGCCTTCCGGGTCTGAGTCCTGGGTTTGCTGCTTAGCCTTCCTGGCACCCTTACCCGGACTCATTGCATCAGGGCGGACTGGTGCAGGGACGGCTGGTGTAGAGGCAGACGGGCCCGATCTTAACTCGGCCTCCCTCTTCGCAGTCGCTT
Source organism: Alopecurus myosuroides (assembly GCA_028641055.1). Taxonomy (NCBI): domain Eukaryota; kingdom Viridiplantae; phylum Streptophyta; class Magnoliopsida; order Poales; family Poaceae; genus Alopecurus; species Alopecurus myosuroides. The sequence continues at coordinate 25,837,702 of CM054058.1, forward strand.
CCCTCTTCCTGGCCGAGCTAGAAACCCACTTCTCCAAGATATCAAAAGGCGGGGGCGCATCCTCCGTAATAACTTTGCCATCAGTGTCATATGCACTCATAATCGTATTTAGATCCAAGCTATCGGCCAAGGCGGTAGCTGAGGGGCGCACTGCGGCTTGTATGGCTTTGAAATCCTTGGGTGTAAATTTGGAACCGTCAGCCTTGAATTCGGGAAACCCGGATGTTACCTTTGCCGGGTCAAGCTTTGGAAAGAAAGCCTTGGCCAGAGTAAAAGCCCGGGTCATTCCAATTCGGCATGATGAGCGTTTCCAGATTTCAATCCACCCAGGCACAGTAGAACAGGCTTGAACGAGATTCTCCTCACCCGGATATACTTCCGTAGGCCACTTCACAGCATCCAATATAAATTTTGTGCCGGCAAAGAAAGTCCGGAGTACAGTCTTGAGGGTTTTAGCCTTGGTAATGGCATTTTCCTCTGGGGCCGCAAGGTTGGCACCTGCAGTCGTAACAAAAGAAAGAGCGTATCAGTAATCCCGAGTCTGTTATAATAAATTAAAGACATGAAGCCAATCAGCAGCAGAAAACTTACTGAGCAAGATCTGATAAGTATCGGAAACCTGGTCCGATAGTTTCTTCAGTTCGGTCTGAGCGGCATTGAACTTCTTCTTGTATTTGGACACATCTTTCTTCAAGGTTTTCATGTCATCCTCAAGGATTTCCCTTCGTTTCATCTCGGCAAGAAGAAGTTGCTCGGTCCTCAGTAAAGTTTCATCAGACCGGGTTATCTGTGCCTGTAAGTAGCAAGGAATGCAAGTATTAGTTGGATTGTATGGAAAGCCGAATGTGGTGTAAAGTACCAAGCATCACTTTTGCAAGTCATACTTGGAACTTGGGGACTAGGTATGCAATATGAGATACAAAGTGTCCTTACCTGATGCTCTGCAGCCATGCGCTCCAAGATCTGGCTCTCCGAAGCCTTCATAGTAAGGAGAGTGTTCATCAACTGATCGAAAGTATCTTTACTCGTATCAGAAGACCCGGGGCCTTGGAAATTCCGGGAAGGAGCTTTCTTCTTAGTAGGAGGCGGAACCCGGGTCATCCGTGTGTCGGAATCCGACGCTCCTTCTTCTTCACCCAAGACGGTGGTTTTGTTCTTCTTGCTTGCATGGGAAGAAATTGGATACTCGGCTCCTTGCGTGTCCGGGTTTGGCGGCGACGCTTGTTTTTCACCGCTGGACGCGGCTGTAGTCTTATCAGCCGGGCTCCCCTTACCCGGGCCCTCGGTCTCCGTTTCCTCTTGATCGCTGACAACGACCGTGGCCCTATAAGGTGTTGTCAGTCAGTGGTTAAATACACAGTCAAGAAAGGGTGATGAAATATGGTGGAACATCAGGAAAGGGATCTTACCCGGTATTCACCGCAAAGTCACAAGGAAATCCATCGCTGGACTCGGGAGAAGCTGGAAATTATCAAGTTAGATGTCATATGGGAATGGTTTAAAGAGAATGTCTTGACCCAGAAAAGATAGGGTAATTACCAGCCCGCCGCGGGGGGGTCGATGTAATACCCGGGTTAAGGGCTTCATCACCCGGGTGATTTCGAGTTGACCTACGCTTGGGCACGGGCGACTCCTTCAAGAACGGCCAGTGGGGTAATGTCAAGTTAGCTCAAGTATATCATTAAAGTAATGCGAGTTGAATGTGAGAGGGAGATATGAAACCTTGGAGGTGGCCTCTTGGGTCTTTCTTTTGGATCCGACTTTGACTGTCGGCTCCAGTTCTTCCTCGTCGCTGGCAGATTCTACCTTGCCATCGGAGTTTTCTTCCTCGTCATCTTCTTGTTCTGGATATCATCAAAGTTATGGTTAGAAGGGAAGGGGTTATGGTGAGTTCAAGGGAACCAAATAAAATCCGGAGAGTACCTTCTTCCGAGTTAACCGTTTCTTGCTCCTCTGGACTTTCGGAGCTAGGGGAGGCATTAGTTTTCCAAAAATCATCATCAGCCTGAAAAGTGTTGACATAAGGGTTATTAACCGCATTGAGTGGAAAGAGCAAAAGTAAAGGCATCAAAGTCGGATTTTTACCTTGGGGGCTGGGTTCTCAAGTGTGAAGGGCTCTAACCCGGATATGTTCCGGATTACCTCGAGCTTTCCTGTCAAAAAACCCTTGATGGTTTTATGAGTGTCGCCAGCTGCGAAGATGTTGTCGGAGTACCGGAGCGGGTCTGAAGGTTCCCCTGAATACTCGCACATCAACTTTGTGCGGATGGAATTGGGCTGAATCCTGAAGTCGACCCAGGTCTTCACCAGGTTGAGCCCGATGAGGCCTTGGGCTGTGAGAGTGGCGATTTTGTCTAGTAAAGGTTGAATTGCCTCCCTGTCCGAGTCAGGGGCGAAGGCACTAAACTTATCAGAAATGTCAAGGAGACCCTCCGAATAACCCGGAAGTTTCTTTTGGCCGGGTGGGGAAGTGTTTTGGCAATAGAAGTATGAGAGCTGCCAATGCTTGACATGGGAATTAAGGGTGAGGGGTGGCATCAGAGAGTTTTTGCGGCGCTGGATAGAAACCCCGCCGCAAGCGAGAAGCGCCCCATCACCGCTTTCGCGGCACGGTTTGCATTGAAAAAGCTCAATAAAAAGAGCTAGACTTGGCGGAGTGCACAAGTAGGATTCGGAAAGGACAATAAAATGGGAAATGTTTAGTACGGAATTGGGTCCAATGTCAAAGACACGAAGGCCGTAGTGACTAAGGATGTCACGGAAAAAGGGGTGACCCGGCGGTCGAAAACCCCGGGTCACATGCTCCACGAAACAGATTACCTCATCTTTTGTTGGGGTAGGCCGGGTCTCCTTACCCGGCACCCTCCACTGGATACCTTCTTGAGGAGGAAGAACTCCCAGCTCCACCAGCTCCTCTAACTTGGCCTTTGTGACCGTAGATCGCGCCCAGTTGGCAGATATGGAGTTGGTGGCTTTAGCCTTGGTTGGAGTTTTCCCCTGCTTCTTGGGAGCCATGTGGTTGATCTGCAAAGTACAAGATAAAAGAGGATTAAGACATGGAAGTTGCGAGCCGGCCAAGTATAGGCCGGGTAATATTGAGATATGAAAAATTACGAGTGATCCGGGTGTTAGTTCGCAGAGCAAAGTTCGAAATTACCCGGGTGTCAAGCGTTATGTCGAAAATTATGGATCTAAATGATGAGGGAGTTTTTTGAAGACAATGGACGACTGCTTAGGCACTTAACGTGAATGGTAGGAACTAGAAAGGAAAGGCCCCGCCGGGTGGTTGATGCAAAGGCGGAAATTCTGGGTAGTTCGAGCCTAGATTGGAAGTTCTATCTTTAGATTTGTGGCAAGAATAATGATTGCGGGTAGTAGGAGAGTGGATTGGAGTACGCGCTTTATCCTTTGGGCAAGCTAGAAGAGATTATGGGTAGCCTAATTCGGCATAGCTGAGAAATCCGTGGCGGGCTGACTTGGATCTAATCTGAGGTAAAGTCAAAAGTTGCAAGGGAAAATTGATAGGTGCAAAAGGTTTACCGGAGTAGATCTGAGGGAAGCCTTGTGGAGGCAGATGGCACAGGCTTGGTGTCCCTTCGCGGTTCTTGATGGGCCGGATGAGGATTCGCCGGCGGATCTTGGCGGCGGCGCGGGGCGAGCAGTGGCGGAGCGCAGCCTCCGGCCGGTGAGCTCCGATGATGCGTGCGGAATTTCCGTGGTGGCGCTCAGTGAGAGAGAGAGCTCAGAGGGAGAAAGGAATGGAGTGGGGGAAATGAGCCGTTAGGGTTCGGGTCACCCCTAAGGGGTTTATTTATAGTGCGAATGGATAAGCCTAGCTCAGTGAGCAGGAGCCGGGAGTTACGGAAGTAAACGGCTATTAATTTGAGTTTTGGCGAGATATGCGCCAAACATCGTGCAAGGCATCTGGGTAAAAGGAAGAAGGAAATTAACCCCGCGATATCAGGGTCGATTATCGGGTGCGAAATCTTGACATTTTGGGATTTTATCTGGGAAAGTAAGTTGGGTAATTGGGAAAGAGCCGGATTACTATATGGCCACCATGGAGTAAGGCCTGGCTGAATATCAAAACATCTTAACCCGGCCTCTATATGCCCGTACGTTTGATATCTTTGCAGGGAATAGCAAGCGCTTCAAGGAGGATCCATGAAGCCCAGGCTATTCTGGGGACTACTGATGGGGGGACGATAACCCGGTATGCCAAACTCCAAGGAGTAACCTGGCCCAAAGGACGGTGCATAGGGCCCGGTTAAGGATAAGGAAATCTGTGAAGGCCCAAACTTGTAGGCCCGGTAACCCGGATTGTGGGTTACGGTAGGAGAAAGTTAGGGTTTGTGCGCCGGGTCCGGGTTGGATTCAGGATGCGCCTTGGAGAGTAAGCCAGGGGGTGCGGGTGCTTTATAAAACGACCCCCAGGTCTAGTCTAGGCAGAGATCTAAGAACCCTAGCAATATCGTGTGATATCGAGCATCGAGTGTAATCCCAGAGTTGAGTTATTATATCAAGATCGGAGACTCGGCGACTTTGATTGCCGGCTACCAGATCGAATTGCACCATGTTTCCCTCTGAGCTAAACCCTCTCCCAAACGCCTGTGTCGTCTTGCCCCAAGATCAGTTACCCCAGGTAACATCTGCCGTGATTATCCCACGACAAAGCTTGGAAGACAACTGCTGAAATACTGGCTCCCCAAGAGTTCGATATAAACCCTCGAGTCACCCTCGTGGGGAAGAAGGCTTGCCACTAGCTACACACTCTGCACTTGGAGTCTTAACCTAGCCATCAAGCGTTTTTCTGGCGCCGTTGCCGGGAGCCATAGGTGAAGGAGTTGTCCAAGGGAGCTCACAAGAAGTCTTCATCACCAACAAGGTGTGCAAACACCTAAGCTTGGGGAGGTTGCACCTACGTGAGTACCGTCCTTTCTATCTCCACCTTCTTTCAAGTAGATTGTTTTGTTTCTTGTCTTGTCTTGTTTTTGTTCTTGTTTTTGTTCTGTCTTGCATATTTTATTTTAGTTTGCATTTTAGTTTTGCATTTAGTTATCTAGTTTATTTTAGTATTTCGAATTTGCCTAGTTACTTTAATTTTCAGTTTTGCATAAAAAATTAAAAACTACATAAAAACTTGGAAAATGGAGCAGAGAACTTATTGGCCATTCAGTGTTAGGAATTTCCCTCAAGACCTAAATATTCCCGTTGAAAAATTAGAGGTAGATCCTAGTGTTATTAAAATGATTTATGAATCTCGTTTCTATGGAAAGCCTAAAGAAGACCCTTTGTTCCATCTTAAGAAATTTGATGAAAGATGTAAAACTTTGAACTTGAATCATGCAAACATCAACACTACTAAACTTAAACTCTTTCCCTACTCACTAGGAGGCAAAGCATTAGATTGGATATTAAGATGGCCTCCTAGCAATTTTACTACTTGGTTCAACTTAAGGGCTGCATTTATTGAAAGGTTTTGTCATGCTGAAAAGAATTACAATGTTAAACAATTGCTCATTACCTTTAAACAAGAAAAAGATGAATCAATGATACAAGCATGGGAGAGATTTATAAGTAGAGCATATGGAATAGGGCATGGCTTTAGAGATTGGATACTTATGCATATGTTTTATAAGGGACTTTCTGAAACTTCTAGAGCCTTTTTAGATAATGAATGTGGGGGATCTTTTACTAGTACTAATGCTGCAAATACCCATGTTTTGCTTGAAAGTTTGCTCTTAGAGGTTAAAATTAAAGAGAGCTTAAAAAAGGCTGAAGTACCCGAGGATATTTTGATGATCGCTATGAGATTTTTAATATGCATAATAGAAAAGGAAAAGTAGAGGAAATTATGATGCTTACTGAAATTAAGGATCCATTGCTTGATTTAGAAAAAAGTAGCTTGCAAGAACTTATTGCTACTCTAAAAAAATTTGCTAGTGATCCCACTATAAATGTTAATCAACCTGGCTTTGGATCTTATATTGCTAATCATGTCTCGCAAGAAAAAATTGCTAGGTACAAGAATGAGACCATGATACCTCCTAAGCTTGGGGATGCATGGTTTCCCAAGGTGCTAGTTTCAATTGGAAAATAAATTCACCATGCTATGTTAGATCTAGGTTCTAGTGTATCGGTACTCTCTAGAGAATTATATGAATTGCTAGAACTAGAAAATTTAGAAAAGTGCTCAAGTGAATTTGTCCTTGCTGATAACTCTACTAAACATGCTATAGGACAAGTAAAAGATGTTATGATTTAATTGCACATGACTTTTGTACCCGTTGATTTCATTATTATGGATATGGGGGATAAATCCCCTAGTCCTATTATTTTGGGTAGACCTTTTCTTCGTACTACAGGTGCAATCATAGACTCCAAGGACGGGAATGTCAAGTTTCAGTTCCCTCACAAGAAAAGCATGGAGCACTTCCCAAGGAATAGGGGCACCCTGAAGAACAAGCTCCCTCATGATCTTTATCCCTCTTGATTATCAAGTAAGTAAAGCCTAGCTATATGGCTAGAAAGAAAGCGCTTTACGGGAGGCAACCCAGTTGTTTTTGTTTGGATTTTCCTAGTGTCCTCTTGCTGTCTCAAGAGATTAGTTTTTTTTTTGTTTTAATTCTGGAGTTTTCAATAAAGAGTCAAGTCAAACCCATTTGGACTTATAAGTTGCTATCCTAGTGCATGAAATTTCTGTTTCAGCACGAGTCCGCTCACCGTATGATTTTACGTTTTTTATTGATATCTCGGATTGAGCTAATTTTTTAGTATGTTCTGCAACGTTTTGTCCTCTATAAGCACAAAAATTGGCTTAATTTTTGGACGAGTCTAGCTTAGGGAAAAACGTTCGTTTTGCTGCTGCTGCTTTTCTGGACAGATTCTGCCTTCTTTTGTTTTATGCACTCTTTGGGCTTGGGAATCGAATACATGATTATTTCAAGCAAGAGAGTGAACATACAACATAATTAATCTTATTGTCTATCTACTGGAGCATTTGATTTGGAATTTTGCACAGCAAGCATGTGATTTGTTTGTCCTTGCTAATCTCACCCCACGGAAAAAGAATGGGAGAAACATGTTTTGTGAAGTTTTTTCACAGGGAATAGAGGAGCTGCGCCTCAAGACATCCAAGAATGGTGAAAGCCATAAGCTTGGGGATGTGATGAACACCCCACTGGAGCTACACTCTTTTGGTTATCACACGTCTACTTTCTGTTTTTCTAAGCAAATCATTTATTGTAGAGACTTGAAGCGTCTAGTTTTTGTTTTTATTTTTGTTTTGATAAGACCACCACCATCATTTTATATGAGATTGAAATACTTGAGTTTGGGGTTGGAATGTATTGGATGCTAATATTATGACTTGGAATAGGGATGCCATGGTTGATTTGAAGAGCTACATATGTTTGCATGATTTATAGGCTTTTTATGTGTAGAAATTTGCAATAATGTTGTCTTGAGCTATCTCTTATTCATGTCCTTGATGTTAATTTCTGGTTTATTTAGTTTGTCATGAAATTAGTAGTTCTATGGACATATGCATGCATAGTAGCTGGTCAACTATCTCCCTCTTGCTAGCCCAAAAATTTAAAAATTCCAACAAGTAAAAACTTGTTTCCAACACTCCTTAGCCAAGTATTTCCAGTGAGTCCACCATATCTTCCCATTAGCTTCATTGCTATTCCGAGTATGTTCACCATGTTATTGTGTTATTTATGTTCTAAATTAAGATATTTACTTTATTAATTGTCATGGGTTGAACTTGGGATAGGACTCTCACGAACTTTTGAAGGCACACTTTACTTTTTATGCATCTAATAAACATGACCCAATAATGGGAGCCACAAGTTTTGCGTTTGACAAGTGTGTGGTTGGGAGCTAGCTATAAACGTGTATCACCAGAAAGCTTTCAACATTGCACAAAAAATTTACATTTGGTTGATATCATGTACTTTTGTTTTTGGACTCCTGCCATGCCGAAATGAAATAGAGGAATAGTAAGTTTTGATGAGTAAGTATCTAAATGACTAGAGAAACGCATTAGGCCGCTAACCCAAGCCATGCTTTATCATGGTGGAAATTTACTTACAGCTTGAGTGACTCTACAACACATCCTATAATAAAATAAGAAGCTATGCATAATAGTGAATAAAAATAAAAAGGATGATGAGTCTACTCCGTTTGTTCATCTTGTCATTGCAACATGGGCTTGTTGCCATGTCATGGAGCAAGAGGTACCTCTTTGCGGTTCTCTATGATGTCATTAATACTTATTATGATTTTACAAAGCTTATTAGGAATCTTAAGTTGAGTAATCATGGAGTAGGTTTTCACACTCACGGGGCATGAGGCTTTCAACCACCTTGTCATTCTCATTACTTCAATACTCACAATTTTAAGATGCTAGTGATAAAGGGGCAATGAGAGTCCTAGATCAATGGATACCACATTTCAATTAGTAATTTTAGTTGAATAATTTAGACGCTAAATAAGACTTGATCATGTTTTACCTCTACTCAATTTTCTCCGAAGTGTCCACCATATTTTCTATTTTCCATTATGCTATTCTTTGACCAATATAGGATTTTATTTTTCATTTTGTGTATGCATTTGGTCCATAGTGCTTTTATTTTATTATACACTTTATGAACTTTCATGAAGCATCTTTGCTTGCATATTTGATATTTCTTACAACATGAATTGTATATTGCTACTCATTTCTAGTATTAATCATTTGATTATATGTAGCATGAATAATCCTCCTTGATATCCCATGATTGTTTCAATATGGAAAACCCATCTTAGTTTTATCACCTTCATACTCGAGGACGAGCATGGGTTAAGCTTGGGGATGTTGATGCATGTAAAATGCATAGATGAATTTTGCATATTTTCACATGGTTTTGTATTACATATTGCATCATATAAGGGTATAATTCAATGTTTTATAGTATTTTGGGGTTAAATTACAAAGTCCCCCAACTTTTATGGAATTAACCCTGCCTGTCAGAAACCCCGTTTTCTATATTTTTGACGTTTCAGGGGGCAAACTTCCGCGAAATCACCTGAAAATCTGCGGGGGTCATTTTCTTGGAAGGCGAAGACTTGCGGGCAAAGGATCCACGAGAATTGGGCAAGGAGGCCCAAAAGAGGACCCTCCATGCGGCCAGATTCCTTGGCCGCGTGAGAGGCCCCCTTTTGGCCCCTGTGGCCCCAATTCCTTCCATCTTCGACTTACCGACTCCGTCTTGACCTAAAACCGACTATAAAAAGGGTCCCACGTACCCTTACGGAGGGGAGCGCCGCCGAAACACCAAAACAGAGACTAGAAGTTCCAGATTGGAGGGGGAAAACTCCGGCGGGGCGCCACCGGTGTGATCTCCTACCCCTCCAACGTCATCTCCATCGACATCTCCATGAAGAGGGAGTAGTCCACCCCAGGGCTATGGGTTTGTGGAAGTAGCACTTGTATCTCTCTCTCTATGTGCTTCACTAATTAGATCCGTATGAGCTGCCTCACATGATTACGGGCACCGTTGTAATTCCTATGTGGTGGATCTTTTCTATGAGTTATTGAATATGAGATTGCAATTGTTTCTCTTGAGTTATTTGAGTAGATGTATCTTATGTACCACGTTCTTATTTGCTAGCTTTGATCAATCTAGTTCTTGAGAGCGTGTGTGGGGTGATGGGTGCATTAGTTGGAGTAACGGGGGTTGGCTAGTGCTGTGAAAGTGACAGAAGTTCAGCGATCCACTTAGGTTTTGTTAAACCTTTCTTAGTTACCTCACTAGGGATAAAAAGGAGTACCTTGTTACCGGGGATTTGAAGTGACACTAATCAATCTCCATGACTAGATCTAGCAAGTTCTTACTTCAACTTCATGTCACATTGCTTAAAGCTATACTCTGGTTTTTCCTTAATTATCGAGGTGTTATGATTTATTTCGCATCTTGGTGGAGTATAAGAGGGATTAATATGACCGTAGAGATCTCTATGCTAGGACGTGATGCCCATATGAAAGTACTCAATGTTAAACATGTTATTGTAATCTCACATGTAATTCTTTATGTCCACCGTCTACCACTTTATTTGAGAGAATCCAAGTGTGAAACCATGAACCCCGGTCCTATTTTAAATATAAGAAAACACTCTAGTTACTTTACCGCAATTTACTTTACTTGCACTTTACTTTACTTGCATCTCCAATTCGAATTTACATTATCTCCATCACCACTTGCATCACAAAAATACAAAAACAATCCATTGCATATTTATTTTCTCATTTGCATTTAGTAGTAGATTTAATTATTGCACATTTACTTTCAGTTTTGCATTGCAATTTAGAAGTCTCACACCTTGTGCTTGACAACCACTTGGTGAGGTTGAGGGCACAAAATTCTCTACTTGTTTGCAGGATCCTGGAGGAAGCTTGGAAGACAACTGCTGAAATACTGGCTCCCCAAGAGTTCGATATAAACCCTCGAGTCACCCTCGTGGGGAAGAAGGCTTGCCAGTAGCTACACACTCTGCACTTGGAGTCTCAACCTAGCCATCACCCCGCTATTGCTCTGTTTCCTCGGCTCCACCACCGACGAAATCTAAGGCCGTAATATTTGCACCATGGAGGCTAAAGCTGGTGATTTTAAGCGGGGTAGGGGAAAATGAGGCGAGGCTTCGAGCATGCTCGGACGGTGGGGTGGTTCAGGGAATGATTCCATGGAGCGGTAGGCGAGGCAGAGTGCGGTCAATTGCTATGGGGGGTGAGAAGGCGGAGGTCGCGACGGTGAGCTCCGGTCAAGATGAGGAGCATCGACGAAGTTATTGCGTCAAGCTTGGAGATACATGTCATGAAAAAGCTAACCTTGAGTGTGTGTTTGTCGAAGGAGATTCACAGGTGCGTTTGACAAAACTTGTCTTCCTGCTCGACCCCTAGCCGATTCGGGCAGTGATGGCGACATGCAAATCGATCTATGGCTGTCATCGATTTTGGAGGCCGCTCCCAACACCAGAATTTCATGCACCCATGTTCCAGTTTTGAGGCTTTGTAGTTAGGAAGAGATGGGGGAGGACATGCTGCTAACCTCCCCGTTTCAAGTAATCCGGCTGCAACATCCCCATGGCTTGGGAAGAAACAGGTCCTACAAACGAGGTTCTATTCATAGGTCTTTGGAAAGAACAAACATTGCAATCAGGTTGACAGTGCAAGCAGGTTTGTTGTTGGGAAATACAGAGCTCTTCGGCATAGAAATGGGGGTTGGAACAACTCTGCTAAGGATCAATGTCCTGGCTACATTGACCGAGAGGTTTTTCAAAGAGGGCCTATAGTTGTTGGCCGAGGTAGCAGCTATGAAGAGAGATTTCATGTTTCTCTGACAAGATCTGAAGGAGAAACCTCGTAGGCCTATGCCTGGTCTAAGGACGGAAGCAAAGTTCAGAAATTTTGTCGAGTGCATTTGCGGTTCGTCGAGTGCAGCTAGAGCTCAAAGCTTATTATACTACTCTGCCACTGATCGTGCATCCAATCTATATGGTAGAACCCAACAGAGGAAGGGGTAGAGGGCGCAATGGAGGGGTAGGGGGGCTGGAACAATCAGCGTTTGAATTTCCGTTTGCGCAAAATCTGCAGCAGTAGCTCATGCAGTCCCCCCCTACAATTTTCAGAACCGGGGTCAATTTCCAGGCCAGTTTGCCCTCCCCCCTCACCTTTTGCTGGCCAGTTTCGAATACAAGGGATGACAGTTGTGGCTCAATGATACTGGCAACAGCAAGACCAGCAAGGCGATTGGAAACAATCCACAACAAGGAGGGGGCTAAAATCAGCAAGGCTCTAAAAGAAATCATCTTGGGAGAAAACATTCTAAGGACAAGGAGGTTATCTAGAAGACAGACTCTGCTGGTGGAAGTGTTCCAACCCCTATTCCGAGGGACCTAGAAATGGGCTATGCCAAAAGCATGCTTTATCTGCAAGCTTGCTGACCATGAAGTAGATTAGTGCGTAGTGAAGAAGCAGAAACACCAAATGGCTATGTATTTTGGGAGTGCTGCTGCAGAGCTAGGTTTTTTCAGTTGAGCTGCCAACTAAATCTCAACGGATGAAGACCATCAATAATGTGGGACTAGTGTATCTTCAGCATGGGACTATCTCGAAGGAGTAGTTAGCACAACTTTTCTACTATCCACAAAACAAATTTGCCATGGAAGAGAAGGAAACTTGATGATTCCATTTTCTGGTAAAATTCCTTTCACACATCATGGTTGAGCATGTGGCTAGCTAACCCAGCTTCAAGCATGTGAAAGAAGATGTGCAAGTGTATGTAGTGACATGGGAAGGGGATTTGGACTATTTTTAAGACTTAGAAGAGTCTTGGATTCAGCTATCAAGAATGCATCATGAATGGTGTGCTTGTACAACCCTGTTCCAATTTACTTCTTCATTTGACATCTTGCAAAATGTAGATTGAAAATCTATGTTCCATAGTCTGTATGAGAAAGAGAGACTGAAAATTTTGTGTAGAGATAGAACTAAGGCCGCTGCCTCCAGAGTGTATGAAATCATGGGGAAGCTTTACCATATCCAAATATTGATGGAAGAGGACAATAAACTTGAAAGTGAGGGATATTCCAAAGAAGCCGAAGACACGGAAGATGAATTAGATGGAGCCAAGAAACTTGGCAAAAATCAAGATAACATGGACAATGGTAGATGAGGCAATGCCACTCATGATAAACAAGAAGGTTAGAAGAGTGGAGTATCTCTTGGAGGGAGTGTAAGCTTGAGAAAGAAGCAGGGTAAAGGTGTGATCCACAAAATTCATTCGATTGCTCAGAAAATGCAGCTATTAGTCGAAAAGGCTGCATTGACATATCCGAGTGAGGTGGTGGGCCCAAGCAAGTTGAGATCAATCAAGAAAGCTGATTGGGCCAAAGAAAAAATGTTTGATTGGTTTAACAGGACAACATGTCAGAAGCTTCTTAGGGACTTAGAAGCTATGATTTTGATGATGAGATGGACTCTGCTGTCGACATTATCAAAGAAGTGAGAAATTATTCTACAACTGATGTGATTAAGGCGTAAGAAGCAAGCAAATGGGGCCCTCTCTTTGGAAACATGCAGAGCCAGAGAATTTCTCCCACTGGCTTGAGTATTACTCAAATTGCTCAGCGGGCTCGGGGTAAAAAGAACATGGAGTGCCACCCTACTAAAACTTCAAAGTTTGCAAGTATACACTTTCAAAACCTTTTCTCAGTTATATCTAGAAATAATCTCAAACATATGGCTAACACTGTACGGGTAAAAATTCATGATCCAGTAGGTGTAGACTATGTTAATTAGGAGGCAAGTTCACATGATACTATGATCTAAAATGCTTCCCCTCAACGCAACTCTTCCCATCTGATGGATATGGATAGATAATTAGATCATGACAATACTGTCTGGTCTCATGTCTCAAAAAATAGGCAGGGCAAGCACCCCACGAAAATGGTTTTCCATGAGTTACCTTTCTTGCAATATTAGAAGTATTTTTGTCGTCGCCAGAAAAACCTTTATCTTAGACACCATTAACAAATTTCATCCACATGTTATTTGTTTCCAGGAAACGAAGAAAACTTGCTTCTCAGATAATTAACTTGAATCCTTAGTAGGTAATAAAATGTTTGAATGGAATTTTCTCTCCTCAAATGGCTCTACAAGAGGCATTTTGATATAGGAGTATAACTATAACTTTTTATGTCATTAGCTGGGGGACTAAGCTCTTCCCAGTTTCTGCTATCCTTTTAAAAGCTTGGATCTAGTCATTAAGATTATCAATGTGTATGGATCTTCTTATGAAGAATATAAGGATAACTTCCTTTCAGAGTTGCATGAGTTGTTTGTAGCTTATTAAGGTCATATTTTGATAGGTGGAGACTTTAACTTAGTTTGGTACCAATACGATAAGAGGGATGACATTATTAATCACAAGTGGAGTGATAAATTTAAGGCAGGGATTGAAATTTGGAGTTTGTTAGAAATGAATTTAGGTAATAGGAAGTACACTTAGGCCAATAAGCCCATCATGTCTGCCATTGATAGGTTCTTTTGCAATGCAGACCTGGATGGTATTTTCCCTATGGCCAGTATTCAGGCTCTGCCTAGGTTAGCTAGTGATCAAACCCCCATCGTGTGGGATTCTGGTATGAACACTCCACCACCTAAAAACTCCTAGAAATTTGAAAAGTGGTGGATCACGAGAGCCAATTTTAGAGATGTCGTGAAAAAATCTTGGACCTTATCTATAAATTCAAATAAACCTATGGAAATTTGGCAAGCTAAAGTGAGAAACTTCATAAGAGTCACAAAAGGATGGAGTAAAAACATCGAAGCTGAGCTTAGGAGTCTAAAAACCTCCTTGATGGAGAAGTATGATACGATTCATGTTAGGAATGAATCGGTAGAATTAAATATTGGTGAGAAAAAAGTCCGGGGGACATCTATGCTCGAATGAACCATCTGTGGCTAAAAGAGGCGATTAAATCTAATCAAAGGGCTAGATACAGGGATATAAAAGAGGGGGATAGTAATACCTCCTATTTTCATGCTTTAGTTATTCAAATAACGAGAAAATGTAGGTGCATTATCTTGATGGAGACAGTGGCTTTGGTTATGATATTGATGGAATGCTAGGCATAGCTTCTGATTAAAACCCTTTGGAAATCTAAGGGGATTTTAGTTTTCTCCATTAGGGATGATTTGTTTTATGGTGAGGAGAAAATAACCTTTCCAAAATGCTGTTCTAGAAGCTCTTTTCCGTGAGGAGGAGATTAAACATGTTGTGTTTGGGTCTTACTGTAACAGCCCAAGTATGAAAACCTACCATTTAGAATGTTTGATTTCTTGTTTGTTAAGGTATTGCATCATGTCATCATATTGTGGCATTTGTTTCTTTTGTTATGCATCTGTTCTTAATTGTTTTCACAATGAAACTCAAACAAATTCAAATGCTTTGTTTTCATACTTGCTCTGTTACAACCTTTTAAATACAAATCTCAAGTAAAAACAACCAATTTTTTCATTTTATTCCATAAGGAATCAACTAATAAAATGGTGCCTTTATTTCAATTAAATAATTCCCAAATTGTTTTCAAATTCAAATCAAAACATCAAACAGCACCTAATTTGAAACTTATGAAATTACCAAAACCAATATGCTCTTTTGTTTCCAAATAAACTCATTGATCACCCTATTTTAAAATATTGTCTCAATAACCAATTAATCATAAAATTCAATCAAATACCCTCCAAAATTCAAACAACACTTTTATTTTGAATTTTTGGAAAACCAAAACTTGGCAAGTGATGCTAATACAAGAAAGAGATTTTACAAAATTTTTCCCTAAAAAATTTCTCACCCCAAAAACCCCCTTCCTCTTCCTTTTCCAATTCAGCAAAAAAAAAACAATTGGAACAAATAAATAAAAAGAGAGGGAGAGAGAGAGAGCACAGAGAGCCCAGCCCACCTTATTCCCCAGCCCAATACCCCTTCCACCTCTTTCTTCAACCTTCGTACGAACTGCATCTGAACATGTCCACGTATTCAGAGAAGAGAAACAACGGTTGTGAGCTTCCCCTCCTCCCTATAACCTAGCCCCTGCTCCCTAACCCTAACCCTAGTGCTCTCTTCCCCCTCCTCTCTTCTCCCCCGCCTCCACTCCTCCTTCTCCCACCTCCATCTCCCTTCTCTCTGTATCTCTGCACATGTATCTGTACCTCACCCGAAAATTAGCTCCTTTTCCTCCGGCGATCGCCGGCCGTCCGGGGCCCCTCCGGCCGCGGTGAGGGCGGGAATGGAGCCGCCCCACCGCGGGCTCCCTCTCCCTCCCCTCGGTTTGGGCCGGGACGCCTCGAGTCGCCGGCACCATCTCCTCCATCGCCGGCGTTCGCCACTGCCTGCACCAACCTGTCCGCCCCGACCCCTCCTGCTCGAGGCCATCTAGGTGAGGCCTCTCTCCCCCCACTCGCCTCCTCCCTCTCCCCTTGAACCGCACCACCCACCGCACGCTACGCCCACGGCGCCCTCAGGCGCGAGCGCAACAGCAGCAGGCGAGCGCTGCCATGGCTGCCTGCTCCTCCCTGTGCGTGCGTTTCAGTTCAGTTGAAAAAACCCACCCGAACCACACCTCATCCTCTCCCCTTCCCCCTTCCTATCACCAACCCGCAGCCATCCCTACTGGCAGCAGCCGCGCGCAGCAACCCCCAGCTCGCGGGTTCGACTCCCCATCCCCACCCTTTTCTCTGTTCGTTTTGTCCAATTAAATTCCCGTGCAGTTTCTGAACCATAACTTCACCCCGCTGCACTTCCTGTCAACACACAGCGCACAGCCCAACTGGTTAGGTCCCTTTGCTGCAGTTAGGAGGTGGGGGGATCGAATCCCACCCCCTGCACAATTAACAACCTTTTTATTTTGCAAAGATTTGGTCACAACAACTTCACGAATTCACAACTAGGCCCTTGCACATTAATTCTAGACCCCTGAAATATTATTTCTAAGTCCCTGTTTCACTAAAAAAATGGCAGATTTGCACTATATCTTGTAAATTGCATAAGTAAATCATTGTAACTCCAAATTTAACTTTTTAAATATGTTTTCTGTCCCAAATTAAGTGATCTATCCAAATATAAAATTTGTTTACTGTTTTGAATATTTTAAATTGGTGCAATATTTGAAAACTTGTGAAATTCACTTAAACTTGCAAAATTCATAACTTGGGCATAAAAATTCCAAATTGCACAATCTAAATATGTTTTCCAATCAACTTTTCATGTACTTTCCAAATATAAATTTTGTTTGCTGTTTTGAATAAATTAAATTGCTGAAAACAACTGTTTCTTGTTTAATGCATTTAAAATTGCCAAAATAATAACTTGCTCATTTTAAATCCAATTTCCACAAATGAAATATGTTTTCCATGCAAAATTAAACCATCTTTCCAAATATAAAATTTGTTTCATGTTTTGAATAATTAGAATTGGTTAAATGATTTAAACCTTGTTTAAATCATTTAATATTGCTAAATTCATAACTTGATCAAATCAAATTCTTTTGGGACATATAAAATATGTTTTCAAACCATCAAAGCATAACCTTTTCAAATATGAACTTCACTCAATGTTTTGAACAAATAAAAACTCAAATAAGTTCATGTTTGAATTAAATTCATTTAATTCTTGCTTACACTTGTTTAATTCATAAATAATTTATTTGAAATCCTTTTTCAACAAGTGAAACATGTATTCCAACTAAAATCTTGTTTTCTTTTCAAATATAAACTTTGTTATCTATTTTGAACAAATTAAAGTGGTGAAAACAACAAATGCTTGTGTGACACCTTTAAGAAACCAAAATTTCTTAACTTAATAAATGAGTTTCTAAACTTGGTAAACCTTATTTCCATTTGGTTCTATTGTTGTTATTTTGTTGTTTTCCTCATCCATGCATCATGCTAATTCACTTCCACATGATGATTTGTTGTAAAACAATTAATTCAACCATAATTCATGGGCTTTTCATATGCAATCCAAATTGCCTGTGGGTCCATTTAATCATGTTGTTATCTTGTCAACTAGTTTATTTTGTTGCATCAATTAAATGGTCATGCATCATCCCATGTTTGTGCACTATGCCATGATATTGATTGCTTATCTTTCTGCGTTGTCTGTTTGCTTCTTCTCGGATACACGACGACGTTGAGACCGACGATACTTACGACATCCCTTCTAAGGAGTTAGCTCAGTACCAGGCTACTGGGTTTGCAGGCAAGTTATCACTCACATGAACCACTGTGTTCCTTTCAACATTGGTTACCGATACTTTCCGTTGTTCTTTTCTGCTAGCCTTAGTAGTAGTTGTTTCTGTTACGAACCCATCACATGAATTCCTTAACCTTGATATTGCCTCACCTCCCCTCCTATCACCCCTTTGGTTGAGCCAGTGTCTTACTAGCATGCTTAGGTTGTTTTGCTCGAGTCTGTTACCCGTTACTTTCTGTTACTACTCAGTTATGTTCTGGGGGCTCGATGTTTAATCAATCAATCATGCTAATGTTACTATTAATAATAAATTTGATGATAAGGCACCGGCAGGAGGCCCTTGTGGTTTTGAGGCCTGCTAGCGTCGACCCTAATAGGAAAAGGGTCTTGTCTACTGATCCATGATGAGCGCACTAACCGCATGTGGGAAGCGAGTATGGGCGCCCCCCTCAATTTGACTCGATTCGCATCTCGTCCAAATCGCCTCATTTAGTTCGGGCTTTCCATTTGCTGCATGCATGATCTTCCGAGCCCTTGGATCCCGGGTGGAACTTTCGTAGTCGGCATATAGGAGGACACGTTCTTAGAGTGCTATGAGGGTCCATTTTCTTCTGGGCTTGATTAGCCGTGCGCCTAAGGTGCTTTGGGCTTGATGCGAAGAAGAGTTGAGTTGTGTTGAGTGCCCCGCTTGGTGGAAGGGCCTTTCCATCTGGCGGGTTATTCATGCGTGTACGGCCAAATTGGTGCAACCCTGTAGGGATAATCTTCTCGAGAAGCCGTGTTTTCCGCGGTTATGGATTACTTGGTGAAAGTACTGGCTAACAAGTACTCAGGACAACTTAAACATAATGACCAAACATGTTACACCCAATGATTAATAACTTTACTAGTAATAGGTTGATGACACAATAACTTGATTCACCTTTAATACAACTGTGTGAGTTATCCTCGGACTGCTTCTTTGGATAAGGGGCGAGATCCAGGATGGGTTTGCTTGAAGTTATCTTTCAGTTGGTTACAATCCTCGATCTTATCTCCTTTCTGTTAGCCGGAAGTGGTAGAATCTCTGTAGTTGGTTAATGCAGCCAGTTGCCGCATCCTTATATCCCCTTCTTCCGTTGAACCCAAAGCATCTGTGCTTGGTGTTGACGGGTTACACTTTGGTGAACTGTGAGTCTTGCTTGCCAGTACGTTTATGTACTGACCCCTTTGGGGCTGTGGTTTCCGCAGACCTACGTTTCCGAGGATCTACATGGTGGCTACTACGTGGAGTATGACGAGACTGCTGACGAGTAGATAGCGGACCCGGGCAGGATCCGAGACTTTTTGGATGGGCTCCGTCTTTTCGTTTCCGGCCTCTTAGGCCTATTTGGTTCTTGTCTGTACTCAGACATGTTGAATGCTTCCGCTGTGATGTAATGATGTATTGTTGGGGCATGTGCCCTCTGAATGATTGTATTTGCTATCTCTGCTCTAATGAGAGCCATTTGCAAGTTATTTCAACCTTTTGTGTCGTAGAGATCTGTTGTGATATCCTTTGTTCAAAGCTGTTGACGTACCATGTGTGATTGGTATGAAGTACGTCGACAGTAGTGCCTTTGATCTCTAGTGGATAGTTTACATCGACGATGGAATAACAGGGCTTGTGTTGTCGCGCATAAGCGCAGGCCTACCAGGAAGCTGGGACGTGGGAGCAGTTATGCCCCATAATCCAAGCATCTGCTATCCAGTTCGTACGGTGAGTATCCCCTAGAAATCAGGGTGCGACAAATGGTATCAGAGCCTGTCTCCCTGTAGGATCCCTTTTTACTGGTCGCAGTTGAGTCTAGAAACTATTTTGTAGCTATATAGGAAAAAAGAAACGTGAGAGTAGGAATTCTGTTCTTTTTCTTCTTTTCCCCACCCTCCCTCCCTTTTCTGGTAAGGAAGTGCAACGTTGATTTCTCCCTTCTCATCTAAACTTTCAAGTTAGGATTTCACGTGTTTTGGGTTTTCCATAGTACCTCAGGAGTTTTGTTCTCGTGTTTTCCCGGTGTTGCTTCAATATCCTGTTCTTCTAAAGAACATTTCGTCCGTTGAAATCTTGTTGTTGTTTCCACTTTAATTCTTCTACCGGCATCTAATCAAGTTTCCCCGTTCATCTGCTAAACTCTTATCCAGTTAAAGTGTTATTTGATACCGGAGAATCACATTCCTTTGTGTCAACAATCTTTTCCACAACATACAACCCAATTCTGGTTCCACTAAGCAATCAAAACTCTGTTCACTCCCCGAGATCTCAAATGTTGACTTCCAAGATAAGTAAGAACAATCCAATTCTAATGGGAGGCCACATATTCCTCGTTACTCTCATGTTGATGATTCTGACATTGATGATTATTCTTGGTGTTGCATTTATGTCAATAACTCTGTTCCACCATTCTAGCCACATAATCTATTCTCCAAATGAATCAAGTTCCATTCAGCTATACACCCTTGGTGCAAAATCTCTCCCCTTTACTTGAAAATGTTACGGTGGTTTGCAAATTCTCTGACGTCTATCCAATGTGCACGATGTGTTTCACGTGTCACAGCTCAAGAGGATCTTCCCAAGAAGTACCCGGACCTTTTCTTTTCTCAGTAGGAATCTCGGGGCGCGATTCCTTCAAGGGGGGGCGTTTTGTAACAGCCCAAGTATGAAAACCTACCATTTAGAATGTTTGATTTCTTGTTTGTTAAGGTATTGCATCATGTCATCATATTGTGGCATTTGTTTCTTTTGTTTTGCATCTGTTCTTAATTGTTTTCACAATGAAACTCAAACAATTTCAAATGCTTTGTTTTCATACTTGCTCTGTTACAACCTTTTAAATACAAATCTCAAGTAAAAACAACCAATTTTTTCATTTTATTCCATAAGGAATCAACTAATAAAATGGTGCCTTTATTTCAATTAAATAATTCCCAAATTGTTTTCAAATTCAAATCAAAACATCAAACAACACCTAATTTGAAACTTATGAAATTACCAAAACCAATATGCTCTTTTGTTTCCAAATAAACTCATTGATCACCCTATTTTAAAATATTGTCTCAATAACCAATTAATCATAAAATTCAATCAAATACCCTCCAAAATTCAAACAACACTTTTATTTTGAATTTTTGGAAAACCAAAACTTGGCAAGTGATGCTAATACAAGAAAGAGATTTTACAAAAAATTTCCCTAAAAAATTTCTCACCCAAAAAACCCCCCTTTCTCTTCCTTTTCCAATTCAGCAAAAAAAAACAATTGGAACAAATAAATAAAAAGAGAGGGAGAGAGAGAGAGCAGCAGAGAGCCCAGCCCACCTTATTCCCCAGCCCAATACCCCTTCCACCTCTTTCTTCAACCTTCGTACGGACTGCATCTGAACATGTCCACGTATTCAGAGAAGAGAAACAACGGCTGTGAGCTTCCCCTCCTCCCTATAACCTAGCCCCTGCTCCCTAACCCTAACCCTAGTGCTCTCTTCCCCCTCCTCTCTTCTCCCCCGCCTCCACTCCTCCTTCTCCCACCTCCATCTCCCTTCTCTCTGTATCTCTGCACATGTATCTGTACCTCACCCGAAAATTAGCTCCTTTTCCTCCGGCGATCGCCGGCCGTCCGGGGCCCCTCCGGCCGCGGTGAGGGCGGGAATGGAGCCGCCCCACCGCGGGCTCCCTCTCCCTCCCCTCGGTTTGGGCCGGGACGCCTCGAGTCGCCGGCACCATCTCCTCCATCGCCGGCGTTCGCCACTGCCTGCACCAACCTGTCCGCCCCGACCCCTCCTGCTCGAGGCCATCTAGGTGAGGCCTCTCTCCCCCCACTCGCCTCCTCCCTCTCCCCTTGAACCGCACCACCCACCGCACGCTACGCCCACGACGCCCTCAGGCGCGAGCGCAACAGCAGCAGGCGAGCGCTGCCATGGCTGCCTGCTCCTCCCTATGCGTGCGTTTCAGTTCAGTTGAAAAAACCCACCCGAACCACACCTCATCCTCTCCCCTTCCCCCTTCCTATCACCAACCCGCAGCCATCCCTACTGGCAGCAGCCGCGCGCAGCAAGCCCCAGCTCGCGGGTTCGACTCCCCATCCCCACCCTTTTCTCTGTTCGTTTTGTCCAATTAAATTCCCGTGCAGTTTCTGAACCATAACTTCACCCCGCTGCACTTCCTGTCAACACACAGCGCACAGCCCAACTGGTTAGGTCCCTTTGCTGCAGTTAGGAGGTGGGGGGATCGAATCCCACCCCCTGCACAATTAACAACCTTTTTATTTTGCAAAGATTTGGTCACAGCAACTTCACGAATTCACAACTAGGCCCTTGCACATTAATTCTAGACCCCTGAAATATTATTTCTAAGTCCCTGTTTCACTAAAAAATGGCAGATTTGCACTATATCTTGTAAATTGCATAAGTAAATCATTGTAACTCCAAATTTAACTTTTTAAATATGTTTTCTGTCCCAAATTAAATGATCTATCCAAATATAAAATTTGTTTACTGTTTTGAATATTTTAAATTGGTGCAATATTTGAAAACTTGTGAAATTCACTTAAACTTGCAAAATTCATAACTTGGGCATAAAAATTCCAAATTGCACAATCTAAATATGTTTTCCAATCAACTTTTCATGTACTTTCCAAATATAAATTTTGTTTGCTGTTTTGAATAAATTAAATTGCTGAAAATAACTGTTTCTTGTTTAATGCATTTAAAATTGCCAAAATAATAACTTGCTCATTTTAAATCCAATTTCCACAAATGAAATATGTTTTCCATGCAAAATTAAACCATCTTTCCAAATATAAAATTTGTTTCATGTTTTGAATAATTAGAATTGGTTAAATGATTTAAACCTTGTTTAAATCATTTAATATTGCTAAATTCATAACTTGATCAAATCAAATTCTTTTGGGACATATAAAATATGTTTTCAAACCATCAAAGCATAACCTTTTCAAATATGAACTTCACTCAATGTTTTGCACAAATAAAAACTCAAATAAGTTCATGTTTGAATTAAATTCATTTAATTCTTGCTTACACTTGTTTAATTCATAAATAATTTATTTGAAATCCTTTTTCAACAAGTGAAACATGTATTCCAACTAAAATCTTGTTTTCTTTTCAAATATAAACTTTGTTATCTATTTTGAACAAATTAAAGTGGTGAAAACAACAAATGCTTGTGTGACACCTTTAAGAAACCAAAATTTCTTAACTTAATAAATGAGTTTCTAAACTTGGTAAACCTTATTTCCATTTGGTTCTATTGTTGTTATTTTGTTGTTTTCCTCATCCATGCATCATGCTAATTCACTTCCACATGATGATTAGTTGTAAAACAATTAATTCAACCATAATTCATGGGCTTTTCATATGCAATCCAAATTGCCTGTGGGTCCATTTAATCATGTTGTTATCTTGTCAACTAGTTTATTTTGTTGCATCAATTAAATGGTCATGCATCATCCCATGTTTGTGCACTATGCCATGATATTGATTGCTTATCTTTCTGCGTTGTCTGTTTGCTTCTTCTCGGATACACGACGACGTTGAGACCGACGATACTTACGACATCCCTTCTAAGGAGTTAGCTCAGTACCAGGCTACTGGGTTTGCAGGCAAGTTATCACTCACATGAACCACTGTGTTCCTTTCAACATTGGTTACCGATACTTTCCGTTGTTCTTTTCTGCTAGCCTTAGTAGTAGTTGTTTCTGTTACGAACCCATCACATGAATCCCTTAACCTTGATATTGCCTCACCTCCCCTCCTATCACCCCTTTGGTTGAGCCAGTGTCTTACTAGCATGCTTAGGTTGTTTTGCTCGAGTCTGTTACCCGTTACTTTCTGTTACTACTCAGTTATGTTCTGGGGGCTCGATGTTTAATTAATCAATCATGCTAATGTTACTATTAATAATAAATTTGATGATAAGGCACCGGCAGGAGGCCCTTGTGGTTTTGAGGCCTGCTAGTGTCGACCCTAATAGGAAAAGGGTCTTGTCTACTGATCCATGATGAGCGCACTAACCGCATGTGGGAAGCGAGTATGGGCGCCCCCCTCAATTTGACTCGATTCGCATCTCGTCCAAATCGCCTCATTTAGTTCGGGCTTTCCATTTGCTGCATGCATGATCTTGCGAGCCCTTGGATCCCGGGTGGAACTTTCGTAGTCGGCATATAGGAGGACACGTTCTTAGAGTGCTATGAGGGTCCATTTTCTTCTGGGCTCGATTAGCCGTGCGCCTAAGGTGCTTTGGGCTTGATGCGAAGAAGAGTTGAGTTGTGTTGAGTGCCCCGCTTGGTGGAAGGGCCTTTCCATCTGGCGGGTTATTCATGCGTGTACGGCCAAATTGGTGCAACCCTGCAGGGATAATCTTCTCGAGAAGCCGTGTTTTCCGCGGTTATGGATTACTTGGTGAAAGTACTGGCTAACAAGTACTCAGGACAACTTAAACATAATGACCAAACATGTTACACCCAATGATTAATAACTTGACTAGTAATAGGTTGATGACACAATAACTTGATTCACCTTTAATACAACTGTGTGAGTTATCCTCGGACTGCTTCTTTGGATAAGGGGCGAGATCCAGGATGGGTTTGCTTGAAGTTATCTTTCAGTTGGTTACAATCCTCGATCTTATCTCCTTTCTGTTAGCCGGAAGTGGTAGAATCTCTGTAGTTGGTTAATGCAGCCAGTTGCCGCATCCTTATATCCCCTTCTTCCGTTGAACCCAAAGCATCTGTGCTTGGTGTTGACGGGTTACACTTTGGTGAACTGTGAGTCTTGCTTGCCAGTACGTTTATGTACTGACCCCTTTGGGGCTGTGGTTTCCGCAGACCTACGTTTCCGAGGATCTACATGGTGGCTACTACGTGGAGTATGACGAGACTGCTGACGAGTAGATAGCGGACCCGGGCAGGATCCGAGAC
This sequence comes from Alopecurus myosuroides, assembly GCA_028641055.1. Classification (NCBI taxonomy): domain Eukaryota; kingdom Viridiplantae; phylum Streptophyta; class Magnoliopsida; order Poales; family Poaceae; genus Alopecurus; species Alopecurus myosuroides. Next base: position 25,862,444 of record CM054058.1, read on the forward strand.
TTCGTGGATGGGCTCCGTCTTTTCGTTTCCGGCCTCTTAGGCCTATTTGGTTCTTGTCTGTACTCAGACATGTTGAATGCTTCCGCTGTGATGTAATGATGTATTGTTGGGGCATGTGCCCTCTGAATGATTGTATTTGCTATCTCTGCTCTAATGAGAGCCATTTGCAAGTTATTTCAACCTTTTGTGTCGTAGAGATCTGTTGTGATATCCTTTGTTCAAAGCTGTTGACGTACCATGTGTGATTGGTATGAAGTACGTCGACAGTAGTGCCTTTGATCTCTAGTGGATAGTTTACATCGACGATGGAATAGCAGGGCTTGTGTTGTCGCGCATAAGCGCAGGCCTACCAGGAAGCTGGGACGTGGGAGCAGTTATGCCCCATAATCCAAGCATCTGCTATCCAGTTCGTACGGTGAGTATCCCCTAGAAATCAGGGTGCGACAAATGGTATCAGAGCCTGTCTGCCTGTAGGATCCCTTTTTACTGGTCGCAGTTGAGTCTAGAAACTATTTTGTAGCTATATAGGAAAAATGAAACGTGAGAGTAGGAATTCTGTTCTTTTTCTTCTTTTCCCCACCCTCCCTCCCTTTTCTGGTAAGGAAGTGCAATGTTGATTTCTCCCTTCTCATCTAAACTTTCAAGTTAGGATTTCACGTGTTTTGGGTTTTCCATAGTACCTCAGGAGTTTTGTTCTCGTGTTTTCCCGGTGTTGCTTCAATATCCTGTTCTTCTAAAGAACATTTCGTCCGTTGAAATCTTGTTGTTGTTTCCACTTCAATTCTTCTACCGGCATCTAATCAAGTTTCCCCGTTCATCTGCTAAACTCTTATCCAGTTAAAGTGTTATTTGATACCGGAGAATCACATTCCTTTGTGTCAATAATCTTTTCCACAACATACAACCCAATTCTGGTTCCACTAAGCAATCAAAACTCTGTTCACTCCCCGGGATCTCAAATGTTGACTTCCAAGATAAGTAAGAACAATCCAATTCTAATGGGAGGCCACATATTCCTCGTTACTCTCATGTTGATGATTCTGACATTGATGATTATTCTTGGTGTTGCATTTATGTCAATAACTCTGTTCCACCATTCTAGCCACATAATCTATTCTCCAAATGAATCAAGTTCCATTCAGCTATACACCCTTGGTGCAAAATCTCTCCCCTTTACTTGAAAATGTTACGGTGGTTTGCAAATTCTCTGACGTCTATCCAATGTGCACGATGTGTTTCACGTGTCACAGCTCAAGAGGATCTTCCCAAGAAGTACCCGGACCTTTTCTTTTCTCAGTAGGAATCTCGGGGCGCGATTCCTTCAAGGGGGGGCGTTTTGTAACAGCCCAAGTATGAAAACCTACCATTTAGAATGTTTGATTTCTTGTTTGTTAAGGTATTGCATCATGTCATCATATTGTGGCATTTGTTTCTTTTGTTTTGCATCTGTTCTTAATTGTTTTCACAATGAAACTCAAACAATTTCAAATGCTTTGTTTTCATACTTGCTCTGTTACAACCTTTTAAATACAAATCTCAAGTAAAAACAACCAATTTTTTCATTTTATTCCATAAGGAATCAACTAATAAAATGGTGCCTTTATTTCAATTAAATAATTCCCAAATTGTTTTCAAATTCAAATCAAAATATCAAACAGCACCTAATTTGAAACTTATGAAATTACCAAAACCAATATGCTCTTTTGTTTCCAAATAAACTCATTGATCACCCTATTTTAAAATATTGTCTCAATAACCAATTAATCATAAAATTCAATCAAATACCCTCCAAAATTCAAACAACACTTTTATTTTGAATTTTTGGAAAACCAAAACTTGGCAAGTGATGCTAATACAAGAAAGAGATTTTACAAAAAATTTCCCTAAAAAATTTCTCACCCAAAAAACCCCCCTTTCTCTTCCTTTTCCAATTCAGCAAAAAAAAAACAATTGGAACAAATAAATAAAAAGAGAGGGAGAGAGAGAGAGCAGCAGAGAGCCCAGCCCACCTTATTCCCCAGCCCAATACCCCTTCCACCTCTTTCTTCAACCTTCGTACGGACTGCATCTGAACATGTCCACGTATTCAGAGAAGAGAAACAACGGCTGTGAGCTTCCCCTCCTCCCTATAACCTAGCCCCTGCTCCCTAACCCTAACCCTAGTGCTCTCTTCCCCCTCCTCTCTTCTCCCCCGCCTCCACTCCTCCTTCTCCCACCTCCATCTCCCTTCTCTCTGTATCTCTGCACATGTATCTGTACCTCACCCGAAAATTAGCTCCTTTTCCTCCGGCGATCGCCGGCCGTCCGGGACCCCTCCGGCCGCGGTGAGGGCGGGAATGGAGCCGCCCCACCGCGGGCTCCCTCTCCCTCCCCTCGGTTTGGGCCGGGACGCCTCGAGTCGCCGGCACCATCTCCTCCATCGCCGGCGTTCGCCACTGCCTGCACCAACCTGTCCGCCCCGACCCCTCTTGCTCGAGGCCATCTAGGTGAGGCCTCTCTCCCCCCACTCGCCTCCTCCCTCTCCCCTTGAACCGCACCACCCACCGCACGCTACGCCCACGGCGCCCTCAGGCGCGAGCGCAACAGCAGCAGGCGAGCGCTGCCATGGCTGCCTGCTCCTCCCTGTGCGTGCGTTTCAGTTCAGTTGAAAAAACCCACCCGAACCACACCTCATCCTCTCCCCTTCCCCCTTCCTATCACCAACCCGCAGCCATCCCTACTGGCAGCAGCCGCGCGCAGCAAGCCCCAGCTCGCGGGTTCGACTCCCCATCCCCACCCTTTTCTCTGTTCGTTTTGTCCAATTAAATTCCCGTGCAGTTTCTGAACCATAACTTCACCCCGCTGCACTTCCTGTCAACACACAGCGCACAGCCCAACTGGTTAGGTCCCTTTGCTGCAGTTAGGAGGTGGTGGGATCGAATCCCACCCCCTGCACAATTAACAACCTTTTTATTTTGCAAAGATTTGGTCACAGCAACTTCACGAATTCACAACTAGGCCCTTGCACATTAATTCTAGACCCCTGAAATATTATTTCTAAGTCCCTGTTTCACTAAAAAAATGGCAGATTTGCACTATATCTTGTAAATTGCATAAGTAAATCATTGTAACTCCAAATTTAACTTTTTAAATATGTTTTCTGTCCCAAATTAAATGATCTATCCAAATATAAATTTTTTTTACTGTTTTGAATATTTTAAATTGGTGCAATATTTGAAAACTTGTGAAATTCACTTAAACTTGCAAAATTCATAACTTGGGCATAAAAATTCCAAATTGCACAAACTAAATATGTTTTCCAATCAACTTTTCATGTACTTTCCAAATATAATTTTTTTTTGCTGTTTTGAATAAATTAAATTGCTGAAAACAACTGTTTCTTGTTTAATGCATTTAAAATTGCCAAAATAATAACTTGCTCATTTTAAATCCAATTTCCACAAATGAAATATGTTTTCCATGCAAAATTAAACCATCTTTCCAAATATAAAATTTGTTTCATGTTTTGAATAATTAGAATTGGTTAAATGATTTAAACCTTGTTTAAATCATTTAATATTGCTAAATTCATAACTTGATCAAATCAAATTCTTTTGGGACATATAAAATATGTTTTCAAACCATCAAAGCATAACCTTTTCAAATATGAACTTCACTCAATGTTTTGCACAAATAAAAACTCAAATAAGTTCATGTTTGAATTAAATTCATTTAATTCTTGCTTACACTTGTTTAATTCATAAATAATTTATTTGAAATCCTTTTTCAACAAGTGAAACATGTATTCCAACTAAAATCTTGTTTTCTTTTCAAATATAAACTTTGTTATCTATTTTGAACAAATTAAAGTGGTGAAAACAACAAATGCTTGTGTGACACCTTTAAGAAACCAAAATTTCTTAACTTAATAAATGAGTTTCTAAACTTGGTAAACCTTATTTCCATTTGGTTCTATTGTTGTTATTTTGTTGTTTTCCTCATCCATGCATCATGCTAATTCACTTCCACATGATGATTAGTTGTAAAACAATTAATTCAACCATAATTCATGGGCTTTTCATATGCAATCCAAATTGCCTGTGGGTCCATTTAATCATGTTGTTATCTTGTCAACTAGTTTATTTTGTTGCATCAATTAAATGGTCATGCATCATCCCATGTTTGTGCACTATGCCATGATATTGATTGCTTATCTTTCTACGTTGTCTGTTTGATTCTTCTCGGATACACGACGACGTTGAGACCGACGATACTTACGACATCCCTTCTAAGGAGTTAGCTCAGTACCAGGCTACTGGGTTTGCAGGCAAGTTATCACTCACATGAACCACTGTGTTCCTTTCAACATTGGTTACCGATACTTTCCGTTGTTCTTTTCTGCTAGCCTTAGTAGTAGTTGTTTCTGTTACGAACCCATCACATGAATCCCTTAACCTTGATATTGCCTCACCTCCCCTCCTATCACCCCTTTGGTTGAGCCAGTGTCTTACTAGCATGCTTAGGTTGTTTTGCTCGAGTCTGTTACCCGTTACTTTCTGTTACTACTCAGTTATGTTCTGGGGGCTCGATGTTTAATCAATCAATCATGCTAATGTTACTATTAATAATAAATTTGATGATAAGGCACCGGCAGGAGGCACTTGTGGTTTTGAGGCCTGCTAGTGTCGACCCTAATAGGAAAAGGGTCTTGTCTACTGATCCATGATGAGCGCACTAACCGCATGTGGGAAGCGAGTATGGGCGCCCCCCTCAATTTGACTCGATTCGCATCTCGTCCAAATCGCCTCATTTAGTTCGGGCTTTCCATTTGCTGCATGCATGATCTTGCGAGCCCTTGGATCCCGGGTGGAACTTTCGTAGTCGGCATATAGGAGGACACGTTCTTAGAGTGCTATGAGGGTCCATTTTCTTCTGGGCTCGATTAGCCGTGCGCCTAAGGTGCTTTGGGCTTGATGCGAAGAAGAGTTGAGTTGTGTTGAGTGCCCCGCTTGGTGGAAGGGCCTTTCCATCTGGCGGGTTATTCATGCGTGTACGGCCAAATTGGTGCAACCCTGCAGGGATAATCTTCTCGAGAAGCCGTGTTTTCCGCGGTTATGGATTACTTGGTGAAAGTACTGGCTAACAAGTACTCAGGACAACTTAAACATAATGACCAAACATGTTACACCCAATGATTAATAACTTGACTAGTAATAGGTTGATGACACAATAACTTGATTCACCTTTAATACAACTGTGTGAGTTATCCTCGGACTGCTTCTTTGGATAAGGGGCGAGATCCAGGATGGGTTTGCTTGAAGTTATCTTTCAGTTGGTTACAATCCTCGATCTTATCTCCTTTCTGTTAGCCGGAAGTGGTAGAATCTCTGTAGTTGGTTAATGCAGCCAGTTGCCGCATCCTTATATCCCCTTCTTCCGTTGAACCCAAAGCATCTGTGCTTGGTGTTGACGGGTTACACTTTGGTGAACTGTGAGTCTTGCTTGCCAGTACGTTTATGTACTGACCCCTTTGGGGCTGTGGTTTCCGCAGACCTACGTTTCCGAGGATCTACATGGTGGCTACTACGTGGAGTATGACGAGACTGCTGACGAGTAGATAGCGGACCCGGGCAGGATCCGAGACTTCGTGGATGGGCTCCGTCTTTTCGTTTCCGGCCTCTTAGGCCTATTTGGTTCTTGTCTGTACTCAGACATGTTGAATGCTTCCGCTGTGATGTATTGATTTATTGTTGGGGCATGTGCCCTCTGAATGATTGTATTTGCTATCTCTGCTCTAATGAGAGCCATTTGCAAGTTATTTCAACCTTTTGTGTCGTAGAGATCTGTTGTGATATCCTTTGTTCAAAGCTGTTGACGTACCATGTGTGATTGGTATGAAGTACGTCGACAGTAGTGCCTTTGATCTCTAGTGGATAGTTTACATCGACGATGGAATAGCAGGGCTTGTGTTGTCGCGCATAAGCGCAGGCCTACCAGGAAGCTGGGACGTGGGAGCAGTTATGCCCCATAATCCAAGCATCTGCTATCCAGTTCGTACGGTGAGTATCCCCTAGAAATCAGGGTGCGACACTTACTCAGATGGAGCTCCTAGCCCTGATGGAATGCCTTTCATGTTTTACCAACATTTTTGGGAGATGGTTAAACTTGATTGGATTAACATGTTCCATGCTTTCTATAAGGGGGATCTAGATATTTTTGAGGATTAATTTTGTTGTGCTCACCTTAGTTCCCGAGGAAACTCATGCTTCTGCTATGAATAAATTTAGGCCAATTATCCTGTTGAATTGTTCTTTCAAAATCTTCACCAAAGTTCTAGCAAACAGACTAGACCTGCTTATGAATGAAATGACTGAAATCAACGAATCTGCTTTTATTAAAGGAAGATACATCCTTGAGAGTGTGGTTACTGCCCATGAAGTGATATACTCACGCATCACTCCGGAGGCAGGCATGGTGATGTAGAGCCCTCCGGTGATGAATTCCCCTCCCAGAAAGGTGCTGGGGAGAGCTCCAGAACCCTCCCGAACTAGGGTTGATGATGACGGCGGCTGCGGATGTTTTTGGTGGAAAAGGCTCGGGTATTTAGGGTTAACCCGAGGAGACGTATAAATAGGCGGAAGGGCAACGTCGGTGGACGGCCAAAGGGCCCACACCACCCCTGGGCGCGGCTAGAGGGGGCGTCGCCCTATGGTGTGGGGCCTTGAGGACCCCCTTCGGTTCTCCTCCGGACTCCGTGTATGTGACAACTTTCTAAGACTTCTGGGTTTTGTTTCGTCCAATTCCGAGAATATTTCTAGAACAGCTTTTCTGCAACTAAAAACAGCAGAAAACAGGGACTGACTCTGTAGCATTTGTCAATAGGTTAGTCCCAGAAAATCCATAAAGATGACATAAAGTGTATAAGAAACATGTAGCATATGGCATGAAAATAACATGGAACATCAGAAATTATGGATATGTTTGAGACGTATCAATGATCTTCATTAATGCAATGGTCAACAAAACGCTTGAAGTCTTGTTGCATGGTGTTGTTAATTTTCTTTCCTGGGCTACATGCAATCCTAGTAGCCCCACGCTTTCTATTCCCGCTAGGAGGTGTTGGCGTCAAACCTTCATCATCTACCATATGAGCCAAATCAGCGGGCACTTCTTTTGCCCCTCCCGGCATGACTGCCAATGTCCCATCAACATGTGCGTCCTCAAACATGACCTCCATCAACTCCAAGTTGTCCGGAGGACCTTTCCGGAAACCCGAAATGAGATTGTTAGCCTACATAAGATTTCACAAGTTAATAACTGTAGTCATGTGTTCGATTTCAAAATATCAAAATGACATAAACATGGAACATGTCATACCTTGATCAATTCAGCCCAAAATGAATCATCTGTAGTAATGTTCTCTTCACCGGATCCTAAACAAGTCCGGTACATTTGTAGTGTAATACACCCATGCTTGGTACAATGCTTTGGTTGAATCCCACTTAATTTTGAACTACATCTTGTTGTAGGTTTTCCCTGTTTTAAGAGCAAAGTCTCTAACTAGTTGTTTGTACCCCTCCGGACTAAGGAAAGCGGCCGGCCTATTCCCTGCCCTTTTCTGTTTTATGCAGATTTCACAAAATATAGTAGTGGAAACTGCATCCCAATGTGCCTTCGGTGTTTTATCTTGATCCATCTAAGTGCATATGGAAATTATATGAACACGTGCTTCCATATATCATGTCTACCTTTCTATGCATACAAACAATCATCTATGTTGTAGCCAAATCAACCTACACATGTTAACTAGCAGTACACAACACAAAACATCACAAATTGTAGCAAAATAGTGCACAATTTTGAGAAACCAGTGCACAAATCGGACCAAAACAGTGCCTCGTCGGACCAAAACGCTGCAGACCGGAGGACCACAGCCGGGAACACAAGACCTCAACTTGCTGGTCGGAGCAGGGCGAGGCAGTCCTCGTCGGACCACAGTTCGTCGTGGTGGTAGAAAAGACGGCATGGTCCCAGCAGCACCTGCTACAGCCACGGACAACGTCGCATGTGAGACGACGATGCCGCGTCGTCTCCAGGGCCTGCTCTCTCCGGCGGCCGACGGGTGAAGCTCGAGCCGTCCGTGGTTCCATAGCTGCGGGGCAGTAGGCGGTAGGGGCTAGAGACGAAGGTGAAACAGTCGGGATGGAGTGTAGAAGGGAAACAATGGCGGGGGTTGGAGGCCGGAGGGAATGGCGGGGGCGGGGGCGGCGGCATAGGATGCGAACCCTAGCTTCTCTCCACGGGGTTCGGGCGTGGGAAGACGATGGGGATTGGGGAGGCAGGGTCGAGTTGGGCTGGGCCGAACGTTTTCGACGGGGTTTTGTGAGGTGGCAGGAAGGGCATAATTCTTTCAAAGCGAGAGGGGCATTTTCGTCCAGGCCGCGCGGGAATCCGCGGGAATCATCTTGGAGGCAACTTCCGCTCATGCTCGTTTTTCGAGAGCAACGATTCTAGGAAGCAATTTTCAATCGGTGGCCGTTTATTTGGGCTGCTGCTTTTGGACCCCAAAAGCTAAAGTGGAAGCCCAAACAAACGTAGCCTACTAGACTTTTCCTACTAGTGGCGGCGACTACAGTGGTGCACGTTGGTGTTTCCCATGGGCGTGTCAGTGGGGGCGTCTCAGCGGGGAGGTGCGGAGCTCGAATTGTAGGGCGCGGTGGAAAGCGGAGGCACCACATTGCTGAGTTTCTCGTCTACAGGGTCCTCGAGTTGAGCAGGCGGAAGCTTAGGGGCAAGGCGACGACATGGAGACAGTGTGTAGGCGTGGGCGACGGGCGTTCCTCTCGTCGGCCTATGGCGGCGGTTTGGGGAAAAACACTTTCGGGTTCTTTTTGACGGGACGTGGAGCTATTCGAGTTGTCGTGTTTTAGCGCTAATTACGGGCGGTAAGTGAGCCATTAGATGTTGGTTTAAGGGATGTGATTAGTTGGATCTGCCCCTTTCTCTCTCTTTTCATATTGGTATAGATATAGATATAGATTTTAGGACGGTTCACGGAAAGCATGACAGGCTAGTGACTGAGAGAGAGATCTTGCTTGATTTTGTTTTCCTTTTAAAAAGGAGGAAAAAACCCCAGCCTAAAGATTGAGTGACAAGCTATCATGATTCATGTCCACAAGACCACACCCTTGTCATGCTGCTAGCCTTTCATACAGAGCAACAGAAACATCCTATCGTGTGGATGAGGAGAAGGGGCCAGATATTTGTCTCGTTGCCTGCTGCTCCGAGAGATCCGCTTCTCATTCTGTTGCAACCTTGCACGACCCATTTGTTTCCGTATCGATCGGCTCCAACAGCACGCTGCTGCTCTTGTGGTTCTTTCCTTCTTCATCTGTGTAAGCTCTCACCTCCTTTGCCGTTTTTGCCTTTGTCTTTTGCCCTCTGTTTTCATCTACAGATCTGACTAGCGTTTTCTTCCTTATCTTCGTTGCAGATCACTAATTTATCTTGTGATTTTCCACTCCAATAGGTTTTTCATGAATTGCTTCATCTAGAAACAATTACAGTGCTCGTCTGCCAATATATTCAGGCCATTTCATACCCAAAAAAATCCAGAAAAAGAAATGTGAGGGGGAACTTGTCTATAGTTTTTGCTCCTGTTCTTTCCATAGTCTACTTGTTCATCTCGACCATACTATGTGTTCCACCATTTAGGATCTTTATCGATCAATACAGCTCTGTCTTTCTTGCTCTCCAGAAACACCTCTTTGTCTCTATTTCACCCTCCTATTGACCCTCACCATAGAAGGTCTGCCTTTTGAGTTCTTCTACCTTTTTCCCATAGTTGGTTTTTCTGCATCCAAGATCTGTGCCTCCAGAAAACAAACACATAGCCTCTTCTAAAAAAGAACAATTGCAATTCTATGGTGGCAGTGGCGCTGATAGCTGGCTTAAGACTGGCCGCATCACCAGTCCTGAAGAATCTCATAGCTAATGCTTCAACGTATCTTGGAGTAGAAATGGCGCGTGAGCTCCATGAACTGGAGACCACCATCATACCGCAGCTCGAGCTGATGACTGAAGCAGCTGACCGGGGGAACCATAGGGTCAAGTTGAACAAATGGATTCAGGAACTCAAAGAGGCCTTGTACAGTTCCGAGGACTTGCTGGAAGAGCATGAATACAACCTCCTCAAGCGCCAAACCAAGCGCGGGAAGGATTTCTTGGCGGGCCATTTTTCCTGCTCCTGCAGCATTTTTATGAAGCCTCTGCATGGTGCGCCAAGCAGGTTTTCCAATCTGAGCTCAGAGAACAGAAAGCTACTTGGCAAGCTGAATGAACTGAAAGCCATCCTGGCGAAGGCCAAGGACTTCTGTGAACTCCTTCGCTTGCCAGTGAGCCCCATCATACCAAAAGCTCTTCTTCCTGTTGCCACATCAATACCACCTCTGAAAGTGATAGGTCGCGACAAGGATCGTGATCATATAATAGATTTTCTTACGGGGACAACTGCTTCTGAGTCTAGCACAGCCATGTACTCGGGTTTGGCCATTGTGGGAGTTGGAGGCATGGGAAAGACCACCTTAGCGCAGCATGTTTACAATGACAACAGGGTAAAAGATTATTTTGAGGTGACGATGTGGGTAAGCATCTCACGCAAACTTGATGTCGGTCGTCATACACGGGAGATCATCGAGTCTGCCTCAAAGGGAGAATGCCCACGCATTAATAACCTTGATACTCTGCAGGAGAAGTTGAAAGACATACTGCAAAAATCAGGCAAGTTCCTGATTGTGTTCGATGATGTTTGGTTTGATCCTGAAAATGAGAGCGAGTGGGACCTACTGTTAGCTCCTCTAGTTTCCCAGCACAAAGGAAGCAAAATTTTGGTAACTTCTCGACGGGGTACATTTCCAGCAGCTATTTGCTGTGAAGAAGTGTTTCCTCTGAAAAACATGGAAGATACCCAGTTCTTGGCACTACTCAAACACCATGCCTTTTCTGGAACAAAAATCCAAAATCAACAGTCCCGTGAAAGGCTGGAAGACTTCGCAGAAAAGATTGCTAAAAGGCTTGGACAATCTCCTTTAGCAGCAAAAGTTGTGGGTTCCCAGTTGAATGGGAAAACAGATTTCTCTGCATGGAAGGAAGCTCTAGATATAAACATTAGCAACCTAAGCGAAACCGTCAGAGCTTTGTTGTGGAGTTATGAGAAGTTATATCCATGTCTGCAAAGGTGCTTTCTATATTGTAGCTTGTTTCCAAAAGGCCACAAGTATGTCATTGATGAGTTGGTTCACCTTTGGACTGCGGAGGGCCTTGTTGATCCGAGCAAGCAAAACAGGAGAATGGAAGAGGTTGGGAGGGATCGCTTCAATGAGATGATCTCCCTTTCTTTCTTCCAACCAGTTTATGAGAAATACACTGAAACATCCTATGCTATGCATGACCTCCTTCATGATCTGGCAGAGTCACTCTCTAAAGAAGACTGCTTCAGACTGGAAGATGATAAGGTGACAGATATACCATCCACTATTCGGCACCTGTCTGTTCGTGTTGATAGTATGAAGAAACACAAGCAAACTATCTCCAAGCTATATAATTTACGGACAATTATCTGCATAGATCCCCTAATGGATGATGTAAGCGACCTTTTTAATCAGATACTACTAAATTTGAAGAAGTTGCGCGTGCTATATTTGTCGTCTTACAACAGTAGTAAGTTGCCAAAATCTGTTGGTGAGCTGAGGCACCTTCGGTATTTGAACATCATCAGAACACTGATTTCTGATTTGCCAAAATCACTGTGTACTCTTTACCACTTGCAGTTGCTTCAGTTAAACGACAAGGTTAAGAGCTTTCCTGGTAAAATCTGCAATTTAAGGAAATTACGGCACCTTGAAGTGTATGATGATAGAATAAGCAGGCTATACAGAAAAGCCCTGCCTCAAATTCGTAACATAGGCATGCTTACTTTGCTCCAACAATTTGAGGAATTTTCTGTGCAAAACAAAGAAGTATATGAGTTGCAACAGCTGAGGGACATGAATGAGCTTTCTGGCAGTTTAAGTGTCGAAAAGCTTGAGAATGTCGCTGGGAAGTATCAAGCCTTAGAATCAAAGCTACACCGGAAAACTCATCTTGAAAGCTTGAGCCTTGTCTGGAGTTACAATAATGACACAAGTGCAGAGGGTAGTTTACATCTGGAGATTCTAGAAGGTCTGATGCCACCGCCTCAACTTCGTCGCCTTACAATTGAAGGCTACATATCTGGAAACTATCCTAGCTGGTTACTTGAGGGTTCGTATTTTGAGAATTTGGAATCTATTGGATTTGTTAATTGCAGAGAATTAGAAGGTCTACCAGCCAATCTTGAGTTAATTAGGTACTGCTCTTCACTTGCGCTCGACAATGTGCCAAACCTGAAGACATTACCTTGTTTTCCAATAGGCCTTCAAAAGTTAAAAATATGGAAATGCCCATTGCTTATATTTGTTTCCGACGATGAGCTGGAACATCACAAACAGAGAGAGAATATCATGAGGAAAAACCACTTGGCATCACAACTTGGTTTAATATGGAAGGTGGATCCAGAATCAGATATTAAGACAATACTCTTGACGGAATGTTCAATTCTGAAGCAGTTGCTGATATTTCTGCATGGTGATATGTCACATGTTCAAAACCTAGAAATTGCTCTAGAAAATCAAATATTGGTGGAACAGGAAATCATAAAGGCATGGGTATGCTGTCACGAGCAGAGGATGAGGCTCATTTATGGAAGGGGCATTGGGTTGTCGCTAGTTCCACCATCAGGACTTCGTGAACTTACTCTTTCTTCATGCAGCATTACAGATGGAGCTTTAGTTGTTTGCTTGAGTGGCCTGACTTCACTGAAAACATTGTTCTTGTTTGAGATTATGACTTTGACCACACTTCCGACACAAGAGGTCCTCCAACATTTAACAAAGCTTGAATTCCTGTTCATCAGATATTGCTGGTGTCTCCGGTCATTAGGGGGGTTACGAGCTGCTAGCTCTCTTTCAGAGGTTAGGCTGATCTCATGCCCTTCTTTAGAATTGGCACGTGGAGCAGAATGTTTGCCATTATCCCTTGAGGCGCTCAATATATACGATTGCGTGCTTGCAGCTGACTTCTTCTGTACTGACACACCTGAATGTTTGCCACACCTGAACAACATTCTCATAAGCGGCTGCAGAAGCACAGTGGCCTTGTTTGTTGGTAGTCTAACTTCCCTCAAATCACTCACACTATATCATTTGCCAGATTTATGCATGCTTGAAGGATTATCTTTTCTGCAACTTCACTACGTACATTTGATTGACGTTCCAAAACTCACCCTCGAGTGTGTCTCAGAGTTTCGAGTCCAGAAGTCACTCTATGTTAGCAGTCCTGTAATGCTCAATGACATGCTCTCGGCTGAAGGTTTCACAGTTCCAGAATTTCTCTGTCTTGAAAGTTGCGTCGATCCATCAGTTTCATTCGAAGAATCTGCAAAGTTCTCCTCTGTCAAGGCACTGAGATTCTGTGGTTGTAGAATGATTTCCATGCCAACAAATCTGAAATGCTTTTCCAATCTGAAGAGTCTCGACATCTACGACTGCCAGAACATATCATCTTTACCAGATCTACCATCTTCCCTCCACCACATATGCATATGGAACTGTGAACGCTTGAAGGAGAGATGCCGAGCACCTGATGGAGAAAGTTGGCCAAAGATCGCGCATATCCGCTGGAAGGAATTCAGATGATGTAGGACTCAGATAGCCAACTACAAATAAATGGGAAGGTAATGATCCCACCAGCCTCCATTGGTAATATACGTTCATTTCTTTGTTCTTTCCTATGTTTTATCAGTTTTTGGAATTCATTCGTTTGTTTATTTCAAATAACAGGCCACCTTCTGAAATCCTCATCTCCGCCACATCCTACGAGGTTCAACTCTGTCTCCTACTCCGCCAGTGCTGATACCCTGGGTCCCTGCATTACTCATTGTCTTATACATGAGCTTGGTTGCATGCCTCCACCACCGAGGATTACTGAAGCTTAGTGCTGTTTGCATTAGCAGCTGGTTGTGCGGGCTACTGCTATGTTGTGTGTAGCAATCTTATGTCCTGTGATACTTGTTCTGTAGTGGGTGTATCAGATACTCGCAGCGGGTTTCCCATGCTTTCCTGTCTTCTTTTGTAATGAACAATGTCTTTAAGTTGAGTGATTAAAGGAAGGGTGTTAGCCCGGTTGGAAAAATGAGCTTGGTGCATACAAATTTATTGGCGCCCCTAAATAACTCAAAAGTTATTGGTGTATAAAAAATTGCAGCCTGCCAGAGCAGTGGCAGAGGTGTTCTTGGTGCCCCTTGACTGGCTTGGTAATCAGCCTGTATCTCTTCTTGCCTCTTCTTCTCAACTGAACTTTCAAAAAACTTTAAAAAATGAGATAGCACTTTCTCACAACCCAAGTATTCTTTGATCCTGATGCCAAATGTTTCTACTCGTACCATGCTTTTAATGTCCCTGGAGAATATTTGCCGCCCATGTGGCAAGGCCCAATTTTCTCGATCTCCATAAAGCTCATTTAACAAATTATTTTCTTTAAGGTTGTATTTCTCGATTATCACATTCCATGTGTCAATGAACTCTTGGCCATCCTCGACATCAAATATACAGTGGCTAAAATCATACGTGGATTCTTCTGAAACACTGAAAACATGCGCTAAGGACTTAACTGCATTTTCGTATATTTGCCACACACAGGAATGGTGAACTGTACCAGGCCAAGTGAGAGCTACTGCTTCCTTCAAATCAGCAGACCGATCTGTCAAAATTGTCTTTGGCTGTTTCCCGCACATGGCACTCTTAAAGGTCTCAAGAAGCCACTTGAAAGATTCAACATTTTCATCATACAGGAAAGCAGCACCAAATATGACCATTTGCCTATGATGGTTCATACCTATGAACAAAGCTAGTGGCCTGCCATAGTCATCCACTTTGTAGGTCATATCGAAGCAGATCACATTACTGAAATAATGGTAGTCCAATATCGATCTTGCATCAGCCCAGAAGACATTAGCGGCTTTGTCATTTTCACCCACCTGGATAGCATAGTAAAAAGATGGATTATCACTCTTCATACTTCGAAAATAACCCGTAAGAGCTGTGAGATCACCAGGGTTCATATGCTTTGTAGACTTGTTTCGAAGGTAATTCTTGTACGCTGGAGGAATGTTGATGGCACTTCCATCTCCAGATTGAACCTTGGACCGCCCTCTTTGTGACCTCAGCATCTCGATAGCGAATGGACCGGCAAGCTGGTGATTATGATCCTGAACAAACTCAGTCACCCGGTATTTTCCACTGGATGTTAATTTGACAGATAATCGTGCAGGGCAACCCGTCCTCGTCTCTGGATAATGTCTCATGGCCTCATTCTTTGAGCGGAAGCCCTCTCTGGAACAGACATAAAACCTTGATCTGCTGCCACTTTTCGCTGTTTTATCCCACAATCCTTTACGGAAACCAAACGCCAAAATTTCACATAACACTCGCTGAAAATGCTGAACTTGGATGATGTCAAAGCAAAGGGCATCGCTGCATTTACCCTGCCTGCAATGTGCAATCCCAAGAATTACAGACTATACCTGCGCTTCCTCCTCCTTGCTGAGGAACTTGCCCCCGGCGCCTCTCCGGCGGCGCTCCGCCAGGGCCTGCCTGGAGGGGACCTTAGCGGAGGCGCGGTTGACGCCCTGGCCGCGGCCGCTCCGCTTCTGCATGTAACGGGTGATGACGTCGCGGCGCTCCTCGTGCGTGTAGCGACAGACCCGGACGCCCAGCTCCCGGAGCAGCCGCGACGACTGGAGGAAGGCGGATCCGGAGGGGCCGCACCCCTTGTTCTCTCCGGCGCCGGGAGTGGGCCTTGGCTGGTTCTTAGGGGCGGCGCCGGCGCGGCGTTCTTGGAAGTGGAGGAGAGGTCGAGGTAGGTGCGCACGATGTGGGAGATGCGTGGTGTGGTTGGCCCGGCGCTGATGAGGATGCGGCGGGTTCGCCGGCGGTGGCCAGGTCGCCGGAGCCGGTGGCCATGGTGTGAGATCGGAAGGGTGGAGAAATGGAGTCGGGCTGCATGGCTCAGTGGGACAGTGGACACTGGACAGGGGAGACTATGACACGTGGGACCATATTTTCAGTGTCGCCCAATGCGACTAGTAGTTGCGCCCCCTGTCGTGGGACGTCGCACCTGCATAAGTTAAAAGAAAAATAAATAAAACACAGATATGGATTATGTTGCACGTGCATCTATAAAATTTCGTTGTTTCAAATATAATCATATGTGACTCGTGCAAAAAGAAAAATAAGGCACAATGGTATGGCAGACTATTCACATCATTTTTTTTATTAAAGCTGTATATTGTCATTTTTTTTAATAGAATGTGTAGATTCACATGATATAACATAATCTATGCCTGTGATTTATTTCACATTCATTAAAAACTCAAAAGTGAGACACCCAACAATGGAATGCGAAATTAATTAATTACTCCCTCTATTCTATATTAGATGACATTCAAACGGATGTATCTACACATATTCGTCTAGTATGGAACAGAGTGAATAGTTTCAAACTTGAGTTCTTTGTAGCCGCGTGCCTGAACAAAAGACCATGTATGAATGTTGATTGGAGGCCGAGTTCGGTTAGGAGAATACGCAACCGCCGTCGCCACAAGCCAGCATTAACGGCAACCTCTATTGTGTGGGCATGGGAGCACCAGTATTAGCATGTGTTAGTTAAATTTGTGTTATTTCTAGTTATTTCTAGTTATTTTAATCCATGTTTATTAATGATTTCTCTTATTTGTTGTGTGAAGTAAGTCGGGATGCCCCTATTTAGAGCATCTCCATCCGCCCCAAGACGCCTCATCGCACTTTTTAGGTTCGGTTTTAGACCCGGATAACCAAAAAGGCCGAAAAATGGCCTAGTCACGCCCTAGGACGTCGAAATAGTGCCCGCGATCCCCTGCGAAACCTGGGGCGCTGGAGGGTTGCTGGGGGCGCTAGTGAAAGTTTGGGCGAACCATATATCCCCACGTGTCTTTTCTCTTGACCCACTAAATCATTCCCCTCACAAAATTTTGCTTAGGGTGGGGTCTGGCTGGGAAGTTGCCCTCCCATGACCTTCTATTTTCACCATATGGAGCACCCCCCCCCCCCAAGACATCATTTTTTGGGGTTCGGTGGTATTTCTGGGGTTGCAACGGCTGGAGGCTTATATCATTGAAGCCTCGACTCATACATAATTCATGTGGTATATCCACTTTTCTTTCAATGATGATATGGGATCTGGTCTTATCACCCATGCTTTTGCTACCATGACTTGGTTCACTCAACAAACGCCTTCTCGAATGAGGGTAAAGAGGGTAAAAGCAAGTCTCTAAACCCCCTCCCCCCTCACCCCCCCCCCCCCCCCCCCCCCACAGACTAAATTCTTATCAACGATCCCTGAAAATAAAATATCTCATACACGAGCACTATGGCTAGACTTTGAATCACCATTAATGTTTAAACTATGCTTATAATATATGTGCTATTTACTTATTTAGATAAAAGTCAATATTATCTTATTTTGACCATATTTGTAGACTGAAACATAAATCTGTGGGCAGGAAAACGAAGATACATTTCATGCACTCCCTAAATGCCCCCATGCTTGAGGCCTATGGAATGCCATGGCAGTAGTTTGGCAGATGCCGCCGAAGGAGCTCCTCATACCTACTGGTCCAGAATGGCTGGTCCACCTTCTATCGCAGAGATCACGAAGGAACAACGTGTGAAAACACTCATGACATTGTGGCGCATATGACACTAACACAACGAGATGACACATAACAAACCGTGCCCGCAGATCAAAGGTTCCCACTGATTTCTACAAAGCTATATAAACTCCCTCCTGATGGTTAAACAACACCCAAATACTGGCGTTGTTAAGGGCAAAATGGTCGTCAACCATGATTGGAGGTTTTGGAAGGAGCCAAACAGAGAAGGTAGCCGTCAGTAGGTGAGGTAGAGATGGTCACCGCTGGAGCATGGGGAAAGCCAAGTGAATGTTGACGGTGCGTTCTCTCCGAACGGACAGGCAGGGTCAGGTATGGTCCTCCGGGATTACAAGGGTGAGGTCCTGTTTGCTGCTTGCAGGAAATTGGAGCATTGCTCGGACGCTACTGAACGTGCCATTGAGGAGGGAATCCAGCTAGCCCTGCACGGGACAGATCTGGAGTTCATGGTGGAGACTGATTGTGCAGATGCAAGTACTCTGATCCGAGAAGGGGACTCCAATGCATCCATTCATGCTTTTAGAATTAATTCTATCAGAGAGATGTTAAAAGAGAGATACCACAGTTACTAGTGTTAGCGAATGTTCACGAGCTAGCTAGAATAGGTAGGATCCACGCTAGAGCCACGATGTCTCCAAGAAGCTCCCCCCAGAAAATAATTGGCCATGTAAACCATAATTGTAATCCTATCTTGATTTAATATAATTCTATTCTCGCAATTTTTTTTGTTTCCTTGCAACTGGATCACTGGATTTCAACGGAGGTAGTTGACGAAGCCTGACACCTTGATCAAAAACATCTAAGACAACGCACACATTCACACTAGTGTGTAAGAGCATCTCCGGCATCCGCGCCATCCCGCGCGGACGCGCGAAAAAACGCCGATTTCACGCGCGCGGGCCAGCGCGGAAAGTTCCCGCGGACGCGCGGAAATTGTGGCGCGTGGCCGCGAGCGCGCGGTATGAAATGGCGTGCATCGAGCGTACTCTCCTCTCCACGCGTCCTCTCCTCTGAAACCTCCTTCTGCACCGCCGCGCCGCCGCCGACGCCAACGCCACCGCCGATGCCAACGCCACCGCCATGCTTCTGAGGAGGAACAGCGCCAGCGGCTACCGCGGCATCCGAGCGCGGCCAGACGGGACGTTCTCCGCGGAGATCCGTTCCGGGGACGACCGCATCCCCCTCGGCTCGTTTGCGACGTCGGCGGAGGCCGCCCGCGGACGGTGATGAACTTCACTGACTGCCGCAATCTTCGGGAAGCGGAGGCCAGGGCGTCGACGCCGCAAATCGTCACCGCAGCCACCTCCGCCACCGCGCGTTTCAGGGCCTCGTCGCCGCTAGGGGCGAGCGCGCCGTCCTCAAGTACTACGGCAACAATCCGGAGAAGCGGCGCGCCGAGGAAGAGTTCTATGGATCGTTCATGGTAGCCAGCATGTAGGAATTTTTGTTTTTAGACAAAGCATATGTAGGTTTGTAGCAAAAGTGTGGCTCGTTCTATGGAAACCTTGTGGGCCAGGCCTTGCTGGCTGAATTGCTGAAGGCGAGACAGACACTGGGCTGGGTCCTATTCATGGTTGAGAGAGAGAGCCCACGACTTGTTGATAGAACGGACCTAGAGGACCCATCCGTCATCAGTCGGCGCGCTATTCA
The DNA here is from genome assembly GCA_028641055.1 of Alopecurus myosuroides. Lineage (NCBI taxonomy): Eukaryota > Viridiplantae > Streptophyta > Magnoliopsida > Poales > Poaceae > Alopecurus > Alopecurus myosuroides. The sequence continues at coordinate 25,881,915 of CM054058.1, forward strand.
TGGCGGTCGTTCAGGCTATTTTCATGGCGGTCGTTCAGGCTATCTTCAGCCAGGGTGGTTGGCTGCACACTAGAAGGATCCTATGAGTTTTTTTAAGCTATTGATACTATTTTTGTGGTTAATTTTGTTATCAAACTTGGATGATGCGTGAGTTGTAATTCCTTGGATGCTACTTTTTATCCTTTTTAATATAAAAAGCATCAGCTGTGTGCATCCACGCGATGCAGAGGCTGGGGCTATGTTCCCATTTCAAAAAAAAAAATCAGTCGGCGCGCGTCGCAGGATTTAGTTTTCTAATGCACGGAAATTTGTTTCCTTTACTGGATCACTGGATTTGGAAGCCGTCTCCGATTTGAACCCGGCGCCTCCCGCCCGCCCGAGCTACATATACAGCCGTACCGCGTGCGCCGTCCACTGTCCAACACCGCCATGGGTGATAAGACCAGATCACAAAACTTTTCACTTGCCTCGCATGATACATCCACCTGTTCCTGTCGGTATGTAGGGCGCGCGTGAGATGGCAGACCCAAACAAAATTAAATTTGCCGGCAACATAGCCATTGCCATCAGCAGGTTTTGAGCCACATAAATAAACTTAAGCCGGAGCCTTTTTCTTTTCATTTCGATCATCTCTCGGCCTCTTATCCTCGAAAGTCAATGGCAGCACCGGCTCCTCCATTGATAAGAGGAAGTCTGAATATATACCAGTCAAACAAAGCATACCTACACCGTTGCCATTTCCCTTTCGCCGTTCCTCGCTTCTAGCTACATCCATCTCCCATGACTCCATTGATCACCTAGCTAGATGCCTGCGCGCGCATGGCGGCCCCGGTCGTGCTGCTCGTGCTCCCCATCCTGGCTTCCTTCTTGCTCCTCCACTGGGCGCGCGCCGAGTGCGAGCCGGCGATGTGCAGGAACCACACGGTGAGGTACCCGTTCTGGCTCGGCACCGCGAACCAGCCCGTGCCGGAGCCCTCGTGCGGGCCGCCGGCATTCGAGCTCTGGTGCGCCAGCAACGGCACCAACAACCTCGGCGTCCATGCCGGGATCCGCCATCCACGTCCTCAGCATCAACTACGCCGCCGACACGTTCGTGGCCTCCCACACCAGGGTCGCGACGGGGGACAACGGCGTGCGCCGCACCGACCTCAACGTGTCCTCCAGCATCGCGCTGAGCCCGTTCCGCATCAGCGCGACCAACCGCGCGCTGTGTTTCCTCTACGACTGCAACGGGACCGAGCCGCAGGGGGACGAGTTCGTGAACGCCACCGGTCGATGCGGCAGTCCCATCTATGCATATCTTGGTGGGAGCTACCACCGGGACACGCCGCCTGTGATAGCCGCCGGGAAGTGCAATTACGCGTACCTGCCGGTGCTCTCTATATCACCCATGATTTTGCTACCATGATTTGGCTCACTCAACAAAGTCCTTCTCGAATGAGGGTAAAATCAAGTCTCTAATCCCCCCTAGGGACTAAATTCTTATCAGCAATCCCTAAAAATGAAATATCTCATTTTTAGGGATTTTTCCTAAAAATCCCTAAAAATCAACACATTGACTTAGAGAATGCTCTAAATCAACGCCTTCAATAAGGCATTGAAATGGACAGGATTCTCGGTAAGTTTTTAACACTTTTACCGGAATTTTTCCTTATACCTTTTGTCGGTATGTATTATTTTTCCTCCTCTGTTTTTCTAACTTTCCTTTGTTGATTTAAATAGAAGGGAGCCCATCGCTTACCCGGATTGAAAGAATCCGGTCTTTCGGGAAGATCTTCACCGCACTAAAGACTGCGGGGATGTTACTTGTCAACAACTACATTCCCGACAAAGCAGGAGAATTCTCGGAAGTTAGCAAACTCCAAGAGGCGATCGAGGAGGTGGCGAACCAGAAGGAGTCCTGGTTTCGCTCTGCAGCTCGTGGTGGTGCGCGCATGGCACTTGGGCTAATGCGTATGCACTACACCACCGCCAAGTCTTGGAGCGTGGCGACTGGTATCCCGCAAGGATACACAGACGTGCAGCGAGTCAGCATCTTCGACTTTGTCAAAGGGCATGCTACCAAGATAGCGCAGATGGTGTCGATCTCCACCTTTTACCCGGAGGAACAGATTCCGGCAACTCCTGAAGACCCCAGAAGCGAAGGGGAGGACTCGGATTCTGAGGAGGCCGCCTAGTTCCTGAGTAGTTAGCAGGCAAAATAGAAGCATTACTATTCTCTCAATGTAATATTCATGCTAATGCTATCTATCATTTGTATAAACAAGTATCCCTCTTTTGGAGTTAATTTATGTCTTTGCAAAGTTTTTTCGGGTTTTAATTCCTTTGCCTTGTAAGTTCTCTAGTTTACATGTTTTGACCGTCCTTAGTGTTGAAATGGCTCAATAGTATTTAATCTTCACGCCATGTGACTGGGTTTAACCGATCAGTCCAAACTCGGAAACATGGATTGTACTAAGGCATTTTTACTTAATAATTTCAATGACCCAACATAGAAACAATCATATAATACTTAGGAAAAAGTAAGGAATTTTGAAATTGTATGAAACTCATGCACGCAGGCACAATCAAGGTTTCCTTAAGCCTCCTTAGGCTGCAAAGCATTCAGTTTTTTAATTCCGAGCACGCAGGCACAATTCGGGTTAACATTGAGTATTTTGAAAGATCATTGGGAAATAGATAAGACAAACTTATGCTTTGTATGAAAATGAACAGATAAAACATAAATGCATGAATTCCGACAACTTTATTTCATGATCTCAAAGATGTTTACATAGAATTGAACTAAGTGTAGAAGGGACGTAACTGCTGGATACTCCAAGGTCTCTTTGTCTCTCCTAGTTCGACATCTATCTTTCTCTTTATTTTGCGATTCGGTCGTTTGGGATCATCTTCCGTGTCCCAAATATCTACAACATAATAAGATCCAATTTTCATAGCCTTGCTAATGACAAATGGTCCCTCCCAAACTGAGGCTAACTTGTTCTTCCTTTCATGCACCAATCTTAGCACTATGTCACCTTTTTTGAAATAACGGTGTCGGATTTTTCGACTATGGTAGCGGCGTAATCCTTGCTGATAAATGGCGGATCTTTGAAGCACAAGCTCTCGTTATTCTTCTAAAAGATAGACGGCATCCTGTCGTGCGCTTTCGGCATCCGAGTCATCGTAAGCCTGCGCTCTTGAGCTATCATGGAGCATGTTCGTTGGAAGCACCGCTTCTGCGCCATAGACCAGAAAAAACGGTGTTTTCTCTGTTGATCTATTTGGCGTCGTTCGAATACTCCAAAGCACGGAAGGTAATTCTTCTACCCATGCTGTAGATGCTCTATGAAGAGGAGATTCGAGTCTTCGACGTATTCCCTGTAGGATTGAGTTATTCATTCTTTCAACCTGCCCATTGGATTTTGGGTGTGCCACAGATGCAAGATCTGGGTTATTCCCGTTTGTCGGCAATATTTTGCCAACTCTCCAATAAATTTTTTTGTCCAGTTGTCAGTGATTATGCTGTGTGGAACGCCATATCTCATGACTATGTCAATGATGAAATTTGTGGCAGTCACTCCATCAAGTTTTTTGATGGGTTTTGCCTCCACCCACTTGGTATACTTATCTACTACAACGAGTAGATGTGTGAGTCCACCCCTGGCAGTTTTGAATGGTCCCGTCATATCTAGCCCCTAGACCGCAGATGGCCATATAACTGGGATAGTTTTAAGTGCCCGGGATAGCATATTCGTCTGCTTGGTGTAATACTGACATCCGTCACATGTGTTTACTATGTGTTTGGCGTCTGTCTCGGCCGTTAGCCAGAAAAACCCTGCACGGAATGCTTTTTTGACTATGCCTTTTGATTGAGCATGATGTCCGCAATCTCCTGCATGGATTTCATGCAAGATTTCTCGGCTTTCCTCTAGCGAAATACATCGCTGAAAAATTCCGATAGTGCCGGATTTATACAGGCAACCATTAATTACCATGTATCCTTTGCATCGACGTTGTATCTGTCTTTTCAAGACCTCGTCTGCTCCTTCCGGGAACTTCTGATCAACTAAGAAGTTTAAATATGAAATTGTCCAATCTGAGTTAACGAGCATAACTTCAATTGACTCGGAAACAAGAGGATAATCAACGTCTCCACCTTTGATCGATGGTTCATGCAAATGTTGGACAAACACACCAGGTGGTAGGGTTTTCACTCTTTCCGAGCCCATGCGGGTTAATACATCCGCGTTCCAATTTTCTTCCCTTTTGATATGAAGCACTTCAAATCCCAGGAAGCAAATGGCGAATTTATCCACCGTTCTCTGATATTCGGCCATGATGGGACTTTTGGCGTCCCATGTTTGGTTTAGCTGATGCTGTACCAAATCCGAGTCACCATAGCAAAGTATACGTTTAACTCCAATTTCTTTTGCAATATGCAAGTCATGAAGTAAAGCTTCGTATTCTGCCACGTTGTTACTGGTGTTGAAGTGTATTTGTAATACATACTCCATAGTATCGCCTTTTGAGGATTTTAGCACTACACCAGCTCCAGCGTCTTCTTTCATCCTGGATTCATAAAAATGCATGACCCAGTATTACGACTGCGGCATTGGTGTGTTTTCCATTGTTTCTGTCCAATCAGCGATGAAATCTGCCAACACCTGGGATTTAATTACCGTCTGGGGTTCGTACTTAATATCGAACGCAGCTAGCTCAATGTCCCATTTGGCTACTCGGCCTGTTGCGTCCGCATTGTTGATGATATCCCTTAGTGGTGCTTTTCTTACCACTGTTATGGAATGTCCTTGGAAATAATGGCGGAATTTTCTAGATGCAAAAAACACGCCATATGCCAGCTTTTGATAATGTGGGTACCTTTGCTTTGACTCGATGAATACTTCGCTGACATAATACACCGGATACTGATCTGGCATACTTTGTTCATCTTTCCGTCTTTCCACAATTATTACTGCACTAATAACCCTGTTTGTCGCTGTATGATACTGTAACATGGGTTCTTCATCTTTTGGCGATGCCAAAATCGGAGGTTTCATCAAGGTTTCTTTTAACTGGGTTAATGCTTTGTCCGCCTCTTCTATCCATTCAAATTTGTCAGATTTCTTCAACAATTTGTATAATGGCCGAGCTTTGTCTCCTAGCCGGCTTATAAACCTGCTGACTGCGGATGCAGAACCGGTCAATCTTTGAACATCTTTTAAGCACGTAGGCCTTGTGATGTTAAAGATTGCCTTGATATTTTCCTGGTTTACTTCTATCCCTCTATGAGAAACGATAAAACCCAGCAGTTTTCCCGAGGGCACCCCGAATACGCAATTTAATGGATTTAACTTCATTTTATAAGTGCGCAAATTTTCGAAAGTTTCTCGTAGATCTTCAAGGAGTGTATCCTTTTCTTCGGAAACGACGGCAATATCGTCCACGTAAACGTGCACGTTTTTGCCAATCTCACTATGCAAACAACCTTGCATGCAACGCTGGTATGTTGCACCCGCGTTCTTCAAGCCAAAAGGCATGGTTATGTAATAGTATGTTCTGTAGGGTGTTATGAAAGAGGTTTTTATTTGATCTTCTTCTTTCATACGTATTTGATGGTACCCGGAATAAGCATACAAAAAGCATAAAACCTCAGAGCGAGCAGTGACATCTATTATTTGATCGATCCGCGGTAACGCGAACCTATCTTTCAGACACACTTTGTTCCATCTCGTGTAATCTATACACATCCTAAGAATAGTACTATCCTTCTTCGGGACTAATACTGGATTCGCAGACCAATCAGTATGTATTACTTCCCGAATAAAATCAGCTACTAGAAGCCGGATAATTTTCTTGCCAATAGCCTTCCTTCTTCTTCCGTCAAACCAACGGAGACCTTCAATTGGTGCTCGGTAAGTTCCCTAGGTACACCCGGCATGTCCACTGGACACCAGGCAAAAATATCTCAGTTCTCACAGAGGAACTTGACGAGTGTGCTTTCCTATTTGTCGGTCATCCCAGTTCCCACTATGACAAACTTTGTCGGATCTTTGGGATCTAGGATAACCTGTCTTGTATTCTCCGATGCTTTGAAGCTATCTGCCAGCTTCCGTTTTTTCTTTTCGTGCCGGCATTTCTGTCGGCGATACTTCCTTTGCCAGCTCTTTCAATTCTTTCTTTTCTATCACTTGTTCGGCGAAAAGGGCGTTTTATTTTTCCAGCTTGTTTGCCAATTTTAAGTCTCCCGATATAGTTATTACTCCTCCTTTTGGCC